>VBSM01000483.1:40972671-40995252 GCA_008086735.1 Cheirogaleus medius
TGATACTTGAAGAAGGAAAATCCTAATTTAATATAATAGGAAGAAACCAGTTTTAAGGCATCTATAATAAAAAAAAGGCTTCAGAGGTCACTATTTTATGTCAGAATTCAAAACAACTGTAATAACCAGAAACTAGATAGCAATATAGACACTGTTCCTTGGGGAAGTAAATATACATGCTAATGTTATGGATTTTCTGAATATAAAAATAAAAGATCTCAAGTATAGTCTAGTGTTTGTAGAGTTTAACAAAGGTTTCCTATATATCACATTTTGAATCTTTATTTATAATTGTGATATTAGTAAATAATGTATTTCAGAGTAATTATGAAATTAAAAATGAAATCAAAATATAATGGCACTTTTATACTTCATGTTACTAATAAGGACAAAAATCCATTGTTGTAACACTTACTGCACAGAAAGAACACAGGCTATGGAGTTAGAAATAACATTGAATTCAAGCTCTTCCACCCTGAGAAAATCATTTAACCTCTCTAAGCCAAAGTTTCTTCAATGCTAATTATATTTCCTTCAAAGTTTTACAGTGGCTATTAAAAATGATGTATGTAGATGAATAAAATACGCCTTGCCCACAGGAAGAGTATAAGCATTTTGTGCTGTGGTAGGAACTAACTAGCATTCTCCACCCGTATACTGTAAAGAGAGATTTATGAACCATTGACTAAGAATTGTCTAGACTTGCAGGGGTCCTCAAACTTTTTAAACAGGGGGCCAGTTCACTGTCCCTCAGACCATTGGAGGGCCAGACTATAGTTTAAAAAAAAAACTATGAATAAATTCCTATGCACACTGCACATATCTTATTTTGAAGTAAAAAAACAAAACAGGTAAAAACACCCGGTGGGCCAGATAAATGTCCTCGGCGGGCCGCATGTGGCCCGCTGGCCGTTGATTGAGGACCCCTGGAGTTTAGGAAAAACAGATGATATAGGCTGTAATCCGGGGCTAAGAACCACAGGAGAAAGAGAGAGTATGATGCAAGACCCACATGACAGGAGAGTTGACCCTTGGTGGTGAACACAGACCCCTCAGGCTCCTCGCATGAGGGAGCCGTGTATTGAACATACTGACCCAACTCTCTCTTTCTCATCTCTCTGGATCTTCCATCAGTGCTTTCTCTGGCTGCACTTACCTAGAAGTTAAAGGATAAAGGATACACTGGTACAGACTTCAGAGCTCATCCTCCTGGGCCACAGAAGAAGACAGAGAAGAGTGGAGGCAAATGGAAGAGGCACAGCTGAGAATGGATCAATAGACTTTTGTTTAATGAACTTCTCTGGTTAATAAAGATGTTCAACCACCATAAAATCACACATTTGATAAATTTTCACAATGTGACTATCAACCAATTCAAGAAATAGAAAAATAAATAAATGGCAGCAGCAATGGGAATATAGGGCAAAGTGTGGACCAAAAACAAGGGAAGTTATTTTTCTCGAGCTCTGTGTCTCAGAACTGAAATCTGTCGCTCCTTGCCACTGACACGGAGCCCTTCCCTCCCAGTGCCTCCCGCCCCTTTCAATGCTTCTGCCTTGAATCCAGCTGCTTTACGGAGAAGGGCTGCTAGGAGTCGGGCTGGGGTCTGCCTGAGCTGGGAAATGAAGGACACAAGCACCTGTCCAAGTGTGCTGGCAACGTGAGGAGAGCGAAGACTCAGACTGCGTGGGGCCAGTGGATACAGGGTCCCAGGCCATTCGTGTACCCAGGCTCATGGGAGGAGGTTTTATCTGGTTTCAACTCATGGAGCTTGTTCAAGGTTCACACTGAGGAAGAGAAGTTAATGTGAGCTCATGTTATGGCTGGAGCTCTTTGGGTCAATTCAATGCACTGCTGTTGTTGCTTCTGTATGGGAATATGCAGTAGAAATCAATGTGTTATATGCTTGTACTTCTTCATCCCAGACATGGCAGAGGAGACATGCTAAATTAGCAAAATTCGTGTGTCAAGAAGTACTACTGGAACAGGTAGATCATTCCTAACACTTTCACTTCCCCCTGCTCCTTCCCACACAGTCCAACAAAAAATTTGGAGAAAAAAGTGAATCACAGCTATGATTAAAGACTTGCAGCAGGGTTAAGAAAAGATACAATATCTCAGTGCAATCACTTTGTCAATTTTTAAAACTCAGAGGTTGCTGCGAGCTTACAGAGGATTACCACCAACTGAAGTCACTTGTTGTGCCTCTTGTCCCAGCTGTTCCAGATATTGTGAGTGAAACTGAATTCATGACACAGACCGACGGCACTTGGTATGCTCTCTCAGTCATTGCCCGTGTGTTATTTTCCATTCCACTGGCAACTGAGAACAAAGGCTAATTTGCATTTGTGTGGCAAGGCCTCCAATGTGTGTTTGCGGTTCTCCCCAAGAGGTATCTAAACTACCCTGCCGTTTGCCACCGGTGGATGGGTCAGGATATAGGACGAGTGCCTCTGACGTCTCACGTCTAATGTTTTTACTACGTACATGATATTCTGCGGATTGGCGAGTCAGCATCTTTCATCTGAAGGTCGTGGTGTGGTATTATCACACATCCACCTGCAGGAGTAGCTGTCAACAATCTGACAGAATTTAGGGCTCTGCTCACCAAATACAGTTGGGATTCTAAGGGTGAATTCATAATGTGACGTCTCTCCAGCAGTCCAGAAAACACTGTCACCACTTTGCACCTCACCACCATCAAGTAGACCCACCACCTTACTGAACCCTCTTTGGGAACTGGAAGCAATATGTGCCCCACTTAGAAGTTCTACGTGGTCGCTTACGTTGGCTCATTTGTAACTCAGCATCCTTTGAACAGGCCCAAACTCACACGCTGCCGTAGGCGCTGTCCAGCAAGCTGTGGTATACATGCTGATCCTTTGGGACCCTGCAAGTGTAATCATCCCTCTGGGTGACAAGTTTCTATAGCTTTCTCTTCATTCCAGGCACTGAAAATGTGCCTGCTATGCCAGCCTGTAGTTTACTAACACCAAAGTCAGGGAGGCTCTGGCTTTGTTGCCTCAACTGTAAGCACCAGGGAGTGCCCTCAGGCAAAAAGCTACAAACCCATAAGTGTGGTTGATGCAATTTCTGTCTTTTAAGGGTAAGGTCTTCTCCAGTTTCTGCTTTCTCTTAGCGACACTGCAGTGCCTTCAAATCATTTTATTTTAAGGTTTTATACTTGTTGTCTGTGGGAAGTTACATCTGACAGCTTATTCCACCATTACCAAAATCTGGAACCTTTATTTTTTTATATTTCTGTAACGAATAATAGATTTAAACACATTTTTATATGTTTAATGGCAATTTGGGTATCTGTAAGGTGCCTGATGAAGTTTTTACCTATTTTTCTATTGGGCTGTTTTTCCTACTTTATGTAAATTTGGTTGACTTTCTTTGACTTCTCAACATCAATTGTTTCTAGAAATGCAGGACCATGTTCAGATAATTCAGAACTTCGAGTTACAGGCTAATAGCTAGAATGTCCTTTATTTTAAATTTTCAGCTTAATGTACTGGTCATACCTGCACATTTGAAATTGATACTATACTCGACAAGGCTGTAGGAAGCCAGGCCATTAGGAGAATAATCCTTAAAGAATTATAATTACATTAGCTATTGCCTTGGGCACACACAAAAAAAGGGATTTGTTAAGTAGCACAAAAAAGGCCTTGATGTGTATTTACAACCTCTATGACTTCATCATGTACTTTAATCTTCTCTGTCAAAGTAAGTCTTTTTGTACTTCAAACCACTGCCCCAAATTATCTACTTCCTAAAGGACTGCAACAGATTGGATTTATTGTAATTTCTCCTGTAATGTGTCTTTGACAAATAAAGTACTTGAGACACATATCAGGTTGTCAGTAAGATGATTTAGTTTGATGCAGATGTCAATTCCCCTCAAATATGTAAATTTAATATAATCTCAAAAATAATTTCCATAGAATTTCAAAATTTATAAAGTAATTTTGAAAGCAGAAATAGGTAAGGCACTTATCCTGAGAGATATAGTAGAGATTTGCCTTAGCATATATTAAAATGTTTTGTAGAACAGCAGAAAGTAAATGAAGTGATTTATAGAGCAAAAGGAAAGTTGGATCACTCACATAGAATATACAATATTTGATAGCTCATATAAAGGCATTTCAAGTAAAAAAGAAAAAAAATCAAAAGATCATTATAATTTCTATTTATCAAAGAGAAAATTGCAAATTTTGATGACATATTTTATCCATTTAATTGTCAATTAAAATTGTTGAATTCTTATATATTTTAGGATGTGGCAAAATATACTCTAATACAATATTTATAGATTTAAAACTAATGTGTTTGTAATGAAAACCATTATCAATAATGAAACTCCAAATTGGATGAGTCTTAATAATTACCTTCTAAGAACTGATAAAAGAAAATTATTAGTGAAAATACAAGCAGGTATGAACAAAAAGTGACCAGAAGACTATTGCTTATTATACCAAATGCCTTGTTTGTAAAGGACCTTTACTAATATGTTTTATTAAAAAATAGAATAATAAGCCATTGAAAATATTTATCTAGTTATGTAATTGATATGTCATAAATTTCTTATATTCTTTGGTTTTCTCTGGAGGGATATAGATATTTTTTCTTAGAAAATTCATTATATCACATAATTTTTCCATTTAAACTTTTAAAATTTGAGCATTATTTTATTTTATAATCTGAAAAATCTGTTCATAATGTTTTGAAAACAATTTTGAAATAATTTTTCCCAGATTATGAGTTAATTATGAATCACATAATATTTTTTAAGAATTTGTGAATGACTTCTTCCTAGACATGATAAATAATTTGTACTTTATAAAAGTTGAAATAGCTTATCACTAGGGACTCATTTAATTCCAAATTTTGAGTCTAGAGTTAATTTGGGTTTATGTGTAATATGCATGACATATACATATCATGTATGCTTATATAAACATATAATTATATTCCTATTTAGTACAGATGCATTTGGTTATACAGTGCCTAAATTATTGTCAAAGTCATTTATTTTTATTTGCTTCCATGCCATCATTTATTTGCATAAGGTCATTTAAAGTTGGAAACAGGTCTGAGAATTTAATTGTATTGTTTAATGTTACTGATCATAATTTATTCACTAGTCACTATGCAAAAGATAGAATATAAGCTTCATGAAGTCAAAGAATTTGTTTTCTTCTTTTCTTAGCTTCAGTATCTAGAATGTATCTGGCACATAATGGGTACTCAATAAATATGTATTGAATAATGAAAAACATTTAATAATGAAGATTCAGTTACCAGACATAAAGTAAAATAAGGAAATGGATATTTCTTATATCTGTACCATACTATATTATATTCCTTTCTTGCAATCATAACTTATCAAGAACTTTATATGATTTATAATTATTTTTTCCATAGAACTTCCTTATATACAGTATTTTCTGATTTGTTCATATTCAATATTAGCTTCAAATTCTATATTAAAGTACAATATTTTTTTAAACTACTTGACCTTTGATAAAATGCCAAGTTTGATTGCACTGAGAATATAATCAGTAGTTGTCATCCTCAGAGATTATAAAGCCAAGAAAAAAAGAGACAAGACAGACAGTAATATTGCAGTGAACCACATCTTATTGACTGAAGCTGAATCACATCATAAAACTGTCATTCAAGTCCCCAAAAGAAAGCTCATGTATTGCTTCTCACTTTTCTCCAAGCTCGGTTTGCAGTAGGAAATCCTGTGACAACCTCTGTTACTAGCCAGTTGACATTAAATGGTCCTTTTTTATTTGCAGAAGTAACTGCTTAAAAAAATATTTTCATTAAGATTTTTTCAATAAATACATACACAGGATGTGACATTTTTATTAATAAAAGTGAAAATATATTAACATTAATGATCATTCAGATACATATCACATTTCTGAAAATAAAGAATTATTGCTACTATTTTTATAGGTATATTAATTGAATTGTGGGTTCCTCAAAATTCATATGCATTAACCCCCAATGTGACTATATTTGGAGAAGGGTCCCTTAAAGAGATAATTAAAGGAGAAAGTGAGTTCATATGGGTGGATCCCTAATTTAATAGAACAGGTGTCCTTATAAGAAGAGAAAGAGACACCAAGAACACATGCACTCAGAGAAAAAAACATGTGAGGACACAACAAGGAGGAGGCCATCTACAAGGCAAGGAGAAGTGCCTCACAAAAACCAACCCTTACACCCCCTTGGTCGTGCACTTCTATCCTCCATAATGGCAGGAAAATTAATTTCTGTGGTTTAAGCCATCCAATCTGGTGTTCTGTTATGACTACTCAAACAGCCTACTACACTAGGTCTTTGGAGCATGCATTCAGGTCAATAATATTCTCTCACAGCTTTTGCTCTTTCTATTATTCTAATGTAATTTCGGGTGGAATTTAGTGAAATTCCAAATTCAACCCAATTATGTGTGCTCAGAATTTTTGCTATCCCCAAACACCACTTCTTTCATTTTCATCAATTCCCAAAACACTGTTTCTGGAGAATCTTGGTCACAAATGCTCCTGGTTCAGGATGGATCTCTGGAAATAGAATGTGGCACATTTCCTTCTAGACTTTCCACTAGAAGTGACTGGGAAGTCTCTCAAGAGAACATCCCCAAATGGCAGGAGGCATCACTAGCCTTCCATGTGGTTCCTCTAGCAGGCCACGTGTGGCCTTCAGCCATCTCTTCATCCCAACTCTGTGAAACTTTAATGAGTCCCATGGGTCTATTTCTCTTCCACTATGCTTGCACTTTCCACTGACACAGCTTGAGTGCCAAATAAGCTGTAGTTCATGCAAAAGTTGCTCTCCTTCTAGCTGGGAAGAAATAAGTATTATAAGCAAAAAGAACACATGAGAGGAAGAAATTCTTTCAGGACAACAGAGACAAATCAATGCTGACACCTCGTCATTTATAGAGCCAAAGTTTTCAAGATGAGCAACACAAAGAACAACTGACAGGAGCTTTTAAACTTGCATAGTGATAGTAAAATTGGTAAGTCATTGCTAAAATAACTGGTTCTCACTGATGGAATAAAAACACTAGTATGTGGCTATGCAACTACTGACAAAAAAGAGTCAAAATGAAAGACCAATAAGAAATGTCTTAAGAGAGAGAAGGGCTTTTGACATTCTGTTATAGAAAGAAATTCATTTAATCTAGAACCTCTACGAAGGTTCCATCAATATAAATTAAATAGTCTTGAAATAAATTAGATTAAGGAATATGTTTTCTTTTAAAATTGCTTCAGTGATGAAGAACCAGTACTCACTGGAAGGAATGTAACTTTCTGAATGATAAGAGAGGCTGATTACATAAGGTCCAAGTTTTCAATGGGATGACATTTCACAATCATTACCCAAAACTTCACTGTGATCATAATTCATTTTTGTTAATACAAGACATGGCTGTATCCCCAATTATTAATAGTTTTGTATTCCTTTATGTTTGCATGCACAGAAATGTGCAACCAATTACGTATTGTACAGAAGAGTCCACTCAACAACTTATTTCAAAGACAATGCCGGTGCAGCCACCACGGATGTCAAGACAATGCACATCTGTACACTAGAAGCCCCTTACTCCTCTCGCAAACAATACTCCACTTCTTTTCCCTAAAGAAAACTTCCTTTCTGACTCCCATGCTAATCACGTTCTTACTGATTTTTATATTGTTTTCTTAAACATGTGTCCTGAAAAACTAAAATAAAGGGAAGTATACAGTATGGGCAAGCTATGGCTGGCTTTCAGCTCACGGTTACATGCCAGATAGTCACTCATGTTGTTCTGTGCACATGTGCAAGTACTTCTGCCGGGTATATGCTTAGGAGTGGATTTCTGGGTGATGAGATGTATCACCAAATATAAAAATATAAATTTAAAAACTGTTTCCTAAAATGGTTATACTAAGTTACATACTCAGTGAAATTGTAGGTGGATCTCTGCTGTATTTAATTTTCTCCCTCTTAGCAATTGAGATTAGTATGTAGTGGTATTATTGCTTTGTGGATTTACTTTGCATGTCTTTTATTATTACTGAAGTTGAACATCCTTTGTTGACTAATTAGGTTGAGCATGCTTCCATTTATAAATCCTCCACTGTGAAGCGCCCGTACAAGAAGTCTCTTGTTCTTTTTCTTTTGGGCCGGTTGGTTTGGTGGAGTCCTTTATGAATTCATTCCTAAGATGCTGTTTATTGATTGTATATGTCACAAATATCATTTCTTTCTTTTAGCTTCTCTCTTCTTTCACTTATGTTAATGATGTTTTTGATAAATAAAAACTCTTAGGTTGAATATAGTGTAATTATCAATTTTCCCTTTATTGTTGGTAACTTTTTTGTCTGACAAACCATATTTTTCAACTGCTATATAATGAAGATATTTTCCAAGATTATATTTTAAAAGCTTTGTATTGCTTTTTATATGAAATCTATATTCACTTGGAATTAACTTTTTGTAAATGTTTGGGAAGGGGTGGAGTTTATTTATTTTTTCATTCTTCTTTTTTCTTTGGGAGAGGTGGTGGAAGGAGTATTTAATTGTCAATACAACATTTATTTTGGAGTTGTCTTTCCACAGTATTGTGCAACACCACTTTGTGTTTACACATCCGTGAGCCTATTCCTAGGCTCTATTTTATCCCAACCTCCTTGCCAATTCCTGAACCAACACACACTTCTTAAATCACTCAAATTTTAATATAAATCTTGATATTTCTAAACCATCTTCCCTCTTATCTTCTTCCAAAATGTCTTAGCTACACTTCACTCGTTGTATTTTCATAACTATTTTTAAATCAGCATGCCAATTACCACTCAAAAGAAACTAAAAAAACCTTTCAGTGTTACGACTGAAATTGTTTTACTAGCAGAGATTGTTCATGGATAATCAACATCTTTAAATATTAGGTATTTGAATCAATGATTATGGTATATGGTATAATCCTATATTAATTTCTCTGAATTATAAAAGATACATTTTTGTTTTATTTGATGTTTATTACCAGTTTTAGAAATGTAACTGATTTTTCTAAATAAACATTTTATATTTCCAACACAGATTAATATTTTCCTTATATTTTTGAATCTTGCTTTTAGAGGGATTGCCTTTCACTTTCTCCTTTGATCATGAAAAGATTTTCATCTCAAAGTTTTTCTTGTCGTAAATGAATTAAAAATTTTTCCCACTTTTTCTGTTCTCTGGAAATAATTACAAAATAGTCAATATGTCTTTCTTAGGTGTGTGATAGGATTTTCTGGGGAAGCCACATAAGCCTGAAATTATCTTTGAGAGAAGGTTTAGTTATTGTGAAATTTAATATTTTTAACAAGTATAAGGTGTTCAATTTTTTCTCGGTAAATTTTGATAAGATGTGTTTTTTTCTAGGCCTTTCAGCATTGTCTCTGACTATTCAAAGTTACCAGCTTAAAATTATTTATAATATCGTTATGTTATATTCTAAGTATCTGTAGAAACCATATTGATCTCCCGCTTTCATGACTGAGGTTTGTGGTTTGTGCCTTTTGTTTGTTTCTTTTGTTCAATCTCATCAGGAATTTATTGAATTTATTTTATCTTTTCAAGAACCAATGTTAGGCTTTGTTGATATTCCTTATTTCATATTTATATATTGTTCTATCTTATTCATGTATTCTCTTATCTTTTTTTAATTTCCTTCACTCTTTTTTAATAAATGGATTTGGCCTAGTATAAAAGGATCATATTGCAAATCTACCTCACGTGTATGAGAGATCTAACCCAATATCAGACTTTATTTATCCATACTTTTGTTGAAAAAGAGATATTTTACCTTCAGTTTTTGAAAAATCTTGCTGCATTTTAAAATATGAGCCATCAGCTGTTTTACGGGCTTCCATTTTTTTGTTTTATGCTGAGAAATCAACAGTCATTATTATTGTCCCTCTGAGGATAAATCTCTTATTCCTTCAGCTCCTTTAGAATTTTTTATCTTTAGTCTTACCGTGCTATGCCTATGTGTTTTTTTTTCTTCTTCTCTTTCCCTTGTTTGGGATTAAGAGTAGTGCTTTGATGTCTTTGCTTAGTTTGGAAAATTCTCAGACACTATGTCTTTAAATATTGCATTTCTTTCTTCTTATTGTAATCTAATTAAGCATTTATGATACTCTCTACCTTATGCCATGTGATCCTGGTTCATGTTCCAATATTTTTGTCTTCCTATAATTTCTTGTGGATACATTCTGCTGAAAACATTGTTCCTTCAGTCATTGTGGTAAGAGGAATAGCTTCCAAACTTTCCAGGTCTTAATCCCTGGACTCTGTGAATACATTACATTACACGGCAAAAGGGACTTTGCAGACGCAAATAAAGTCATGGACTTTAACGTAGGCAGATTATCCTGTAGTTTTTCTGGTGGTCCCAACCTAATCACACGAGCTCTTAAAAGCAGAAAACTTTCTCTGGCAGACAGGGAAGATTACGCAGCAGAGAGACACTGCTGAAGAGGAAGTCAAGGGATTCCAGGTATGACAAGGATTTGACTCACTGCTGCTGGCTTTGCCTACATGGTCCAGATAGAAGCTTCTAGTATCTTTAGGCAGCACCTTTCCGACAGCCAGTGGGGAACTGGTGACGTCTGTACTGCAGTCACAAGGAATGGAATTCAACCAACAATCTGAATGGTCTTGGGAGCGGATTCACTGTCAGAGCCTCCACAGCGGAATGAAGCCTGGCCACGCCTGGGTTTCTGGTGTGCCCAGACTTCTCATCTACAGGACTCAGAGGCAGTACCTGGTGCTATTTTAAGCCACAGAATTGGTGGTAATTTGTTAGGGTAAGCACAGAACATGGATACATTTTCCACTCACTGTACTATTAATATGTATCAAACAGCATGGAGGTATATTTATTTACATATTAAACCTGTCTACTGTGTTTCTAATGTCAGTGAGTTAGAGTTCATTATTTGCCCTCCTCTGTGTCAGTTTCTGTGGCATGTGGTTTCTGTTCCTTCCATTTCATGTTGTTATACTCCTTCTTTGCTCCTTTGCTTTTGTGTAGTTTGATAAACATTGAATTTTCAGAATTGTTCTGGAAATAATTTGATGCCTACGATGACTTTGTCTTCTTCCAGAGTTTACCTTTTTCTACGAATTGAGGCATTTATTTGCTTATTTCGCCAATTTTGGGGAAAATAAAAGGAGATTACAATGTCATTAAAATACTTGAGAATATGTCCATCCCCCAAATATCAATAATCTTGTCATTCTCATGTGGAAGTTATTTATTTTTATCTTTGATGCAGACACAATTTATTACTATGTAGCTCCCTTCATATTTTTATAATGCTCACTAGACAGTGATGAATTATATTTATTACGATTGGAAAAATGAGTTTGGAGAGTCTTATTTATTATCTGTTTCATCAGATGCATATTTGATTACCAGTATTTGTATGTGCATATAACAATGAATAGGCATATATATGTGTGGGTGTGTCTATACATATATATATTTAAACATGTTATAGCAAGACAAAAATCAATCCTCCAAATCAGAAGTAAGGCTGCATTGAATGGGACTTCCGATCATTTTATGTTTATGCTATGGATTTATAGGTAATTCTGGTGAAGACTATTGAGCACTCTCAGTACAATGATAATAGTAATTAATAATAGCAACAACATATGCATATATATGCATATTTACTAAAATTCAAAATTATGATGCCAGCTTTGTATTATTAAAATAGATTTTAAAAAACATAAATTTGTCATACACTATTATATGTGCATCTTTAATAAATCTATAAATAAGATATAGTCATGTCCCTGATAATTTTAAATTAGTGGTAAATAATATTTGAGATCTCTGCAATAAGTGTAAGTGATATGACAATATTTTTAATTTCTGTTAGTGATAAAATTGCAGGTACTCTTAACACTACCGTGATATGATTTTTTTTTTGCCTTGATTCATTAATGGAGACATATTAAATTTCAATTTTATATTAGTAAAAATAAATAGGCCATCATTTTATTCACCACACCAAATAATGAAGTATTGCTTGTTAATGTGAAAACAGAGACTGCAGAGTTCATAAGTTTCTTCTTGCAGAAATTTTGTTAAGGAAATTTTGAAGAGCAAAGGTTTCATCCAGAGGAGCAACCCTAGTCGTGGTCATGCCAAGCTTTACAACTAGATGATGGGAGAGAGACTCAGGAACAGGCTCAGGCATTGTCAAGTTTGTAAATCACACTTGATAGGTGGCCTTCTATTCTAAATGCATGACGCGCTCTGCATAAATAATAATAAAAAACACGTTTTAAGTTTAATGTAGTATGGAAAAATGTCTGTATGCCCTTGATAGAGCACTAGGCGAAGGCACATAACTGAAATCTAAAATCATGATCCAGATGCAGGGAATAAAATTGCAGGTGTGTGTTGCAGTGCTTTATTAACTCTGACCGTAATGCTCGCTTCATTTTTACACGTACAGTATATGTGGCATTTGAGTGTAAGAATGACTTTGTGTCTGATTTCAGAACACATAAATTATGTCAGCTGTGCTGTAACAGAATAATTGTTAAAAACTGCTATTTATTGGTACACATTGTATCTAAACTTCGTGGCTTGAGCCTTTAATAATGCGCTTTGGAGTACTCAGAAAAGTCGGTTAATGAAGCAGTCTTTTCAAACACACAAATATTTGCAGAATTTGGTATTATTTTCTCCATGTCTCAACAAGCTGGCGTGCCTATTCATATTCCAAGTGTGAATGTGGAGCATTCATGTTGCAAAATTATTTCAGATTTCCACACCTGCCTAAGAAAAGTCTGAATTTGGTTGGGTTTTGGCCATAATGTATCAGTTGTGTGTTACTACAGTAATGCTGCAATACTATCACAAACTCTCAGTGGCATACAGTAGGCTCACATGTCTAGGCCTAGTTGAGGGTTAGGCATCTGCCACCCTAGAGGCTGGGAGCGTGCTGATTGTTGACTGATGCCGCCTTCAGCTGGGTGATTGGAAAGACTCAGCTCTGCCCCACATATCCCTCAAGCTCCCCAGGAAGAGCCTTACGGAGATGGCAGGGTCTCAAGGGTGCAAGTCCCAGTGTGAAAACCGATATCAAACCTCTGATTCCTTCAAATCAACAAACCATTGACCAAAGCAAACAAGACACATGGCTGAACACAGTGTCAAGGGGTAGAAAATATCATCTGGTCCATAATGGAAAATCACTAAGAATAAAGTTACAGGACAAGAGACATGGATAGCGAGAAGATTAAGGACTAAGGCCATCATTAACATGTACCTATGTAGCTTGGAGAACTTATGACTCTGGGAATTGGTTCCTCACCTAAAAATTCTATGTATGTAACTATATCACTTCACCAGCTTTCTATAAATATTAACACACTACATGAGTTGTTTGGGGAAGATAATACAATCATTTTTCTAAAAATGTAAATTGATTCAGTATGAGTTCAAACCTGGTAATTTAATGTGCCTCTTATAATTACCAGGCATTTTATTATACACATTGGTTATGATGTTTTTGTTCTTTTTATATTCTAAAAATTTTAAAAAGCAAAATATTTTTATGTTTCTTAGTAATAACTTTTACTTAACCATTGTCTTATGAAATAGTCATTTTTATTCTTCAATAGATTTATCTTTCATGTTGGTGGCTTCTAAATGGATACTTTTATAAGTCTACCTACTGGCTCTTTCTTTCCAAGAGATTTTCTAATATTTAATTTCTCCTTTATATAGAATTGAACTATCCTACTTGCTGAACAGTGTCTGTTTATACTGTGTATGCATGTAGAAGATGGCAGCTCAGACAGTGTGCCTGAATTCCAAGCTTTCAAAAGACAACTTCATCCTCTTTATTCAATCAGTTTACAGTATATATTAACCTACATTCTTTAAAATCAAAGCTCAATTGGGTTAATTAATTTTGGGTGTCCGAAAGTTGATGCAGCCTTTCAACTGAATTATCCTTGAGATTAAGTATTTTTAAATATTTAATGCTTATTTAATATTAATTTAATGATTAATTCATGGGCATTAAATATTCAACATAAAGAAATATTAAATAAAATAATATCACTATTTTCTAATTTTATAAATATGTTTTTTAATTATTAAAAAACTGTATCTAAAGGACACAGAAATGAATCTCCAGGATTCTTTCACAACAAACCACTGTGCAGAAATTTGGTTTTCAGTTTGAACAAAAAGTATTCTAATGAATAATTTTTTAAACTAGTAAACTTTTTCATGCTTTCAGTTACAGAACAAAATTAAAATCTTCCAAGAAACCTTTGCCAGTTTGTTTCTCAAGCAGAGTTAGTGTGCTCATGTCTGTGTTCACAGCAGGTTGTTCCTTCTTGTCCTTACTTATTTCCACAACTACCTCTTCTGTTCCTAAAGGTGACATCACTCTACGCTAAAGACCTTGCACAGTTGCACACTCTACAGGAGCCTCAGGATTGAATGAATTCCGTCTGCATTAAACATACTCTTACTGCTACTCAAGTACTATGGCACTTAAAAACGTGTGATTTTGTTCCCCTGAAGTCTAGAAATGAGGAAACATTATTATTGGATGACAGAACTGGAGGACTGATATTTTACTAGCTCTGGGAATGGATACATTATAAGATTACATCCTAGATCCTCTCATTTGAATTATTTCTTTCCTTTTTTTTCACCCCCCTGCATAAACGACTAGAAAATAAGACAATTTCCAGACTTGCTAGCCTGAGGAAATAGCATGATGGATAATTTTTCACTGATAACTCTGAAAACTGATAATACAAACATGCAAAGGGAAAGTATAGAATTGTGGAGAGGACTCTGGATATTACTGTATCTAAAATTTCCACGTTCTCAATACATAGAGAAGAGACATTCTGGTATGCATTCCCCACTTTTTTTTCCAGATAGGTAAAAGTGATAAAATGTGCTTTTTGGTTTTCTGAAAAATGATTAAGTTGAAGCAGCAACTATGATAGAGAACAGGTATCTCTTTTCTTCAGCACCATTTCCTATTCTTTTTCTCTGTACTATAGATGGATGAATAGATAGGTGATAGATAGATAGATCCATCTATCGTCAAGGTAGCACAGTTTTTAAGTGCATATTATATCTTGCTCTCCCTTTTGGAAAAGTTCACTTCAACAACCCTCTTAAGTAAGTTCCAGTTTCGCCGATGCTCTCCTTGTATTGTCACATATCTTCATACATATGTCTACTCACGACAGCCCTTGCCACACTGAAGGCTCATTTCTAAAAGTCTACTCTTAAACAGAAGTTCCCTCCTGCTCCCACCAAAGCTTTATCTAATTTTTCCCCTGATTCCAAGTTTTGGTGCAAAAGGTTAAAATACTGTTTTGTTTGAGATTGTATAAAAACTAAAAGAACTAAGAAACTGATATAGCAAAACTATTACTTAGTCTGTAAGGCATGTTATTACTTAACGTTCTATCAGAGCCAATGAATTATCGGGGTGTATATATCACTTTAATCTGGTTGATGACTTTTAAAGTTTTGTGTGCTAACAGTAATTTTCCTTTAGCATCTCTTAAATTATTTAACTCTGTAATTTATCAACATTTCTAAAAGAATGTGCTAGTGGCAATGAGAATAGGTTACACCAAAAATTGCTAGGCTTTGGTCCAGTAACGGGGATTATAAAGAAATGGCTTTTCTGTCTTTATTAGCAGAGCATTCATTATGTATGAGTACTAAAGAGTATGTAAGAGTCTGATATCTATAGCTGACTTGAATTAGGGGAGGCTTCATATCCTTGTGTATGGATGGGAATAGGATGTTGGATTTTGAAAATCAAGACTCATATTGCAGGATTTTTCAATCTTTTTATGTGTAAACATCATCTCAGTAAGTTAAGTGCAATCTGGGAAATCATGTTTCAGAAAAAGGTAAATTTTCAATGATATTATCAAACTTACGCAAAGTGTCCGTTGGAGGAAGCTTAAAGGAAGAACCAACTGTTTATCTATTGATCATAAGTTGGTATTTTGTAACATGTTCTAAAGCAATGGCTGCGTAAGATGCAGCCTCCATTCGCTTGATGGGCGGCTGACGGCAATGAATGATACGGACACACGCTGTCAGGGGTGCACACAGACGGGGTCCTCATTAAATAAAGTAATGGTGATGCTGATAGCTCCCTGCAGTGACACCATGGAGACACATGTCCATACATGGGCTCTGACAGATGGTGAATGACAGTTTTATAATTGGATAGTAGGTTGGAAGCCAGCAGATAATGTTCATGTGCCAGATTTTTACTTTACTCCCTTGGTGGGCCTTGGAGAACCTTACGTTCTATAAGAATTGTATCTGTTTTTGCATTTTTTATCTTATCTACTACCATTCCATTTTAATACACTGGAAATATTCTTGTTGATACTTTTTGGAGAATATTTCACCATGACCTTTGCAAAATGAGCCCTCTGAGTTATTTGAAGCAAAGCATTAGGCAAATGAGAATGAACTAAAAATTACTTGACATATTCTATCATCATGAGTTTATTTGGAAACATTTCTGCAATGTATTTGAACAATAAATCTCATGGAGTCAGAACAGTTTCAAGTCAAGTATACAATGGGGGAAAATCCTACTCATTTCTTTTAGAGCAGTGAAGTAAATTAACATTAGCTTGATTGCAGACTCAATTCCTTTTATCCACTATTAATTTTAAATATAAACTTTTACATCTTTGTTCTCAAAAAATAATAAAATTTTCTCATAGCAATTTGTAATAAGGTATAGTTATGCAAAAAAATGAAAGATTTATTTCCTTGTATGATTTCACTACTGAAATGATGATTTCTTGTAAAAGACTTCTTTAGTTTGCTACTACAAAGTTCAAAGAAACTGTATGAAAAATTTCATAATGGTTTACTAGGAGACATGTCCTAGCTGATTCCAATTAGGTGCATATGGTACAAATATATGAAATAAAAGAGGCTCTAATTGTTGTGCATTTTAAAAGAGCTTTTCAGTAAATCAACTAGCCCTAAGGTCAACTGAGAGTTAGTGCTCTGTTTTCATCCCATCGTTTAATGAAGCAAAGATCGAGAGGGGAGAGAGTCAGTGAGTGAGAGTCCAGAGTTCTTTGCCTATGGAGATGCTATTTTTATAATCAGAATAAGGGCTTGCTCCACAGGTGTGGTAGACACACACTTGGATGGCTACATTTATTGTTAATTCCTGGTGTTCACATCCTGTAAAATCTCCTTCCCTTGAATATGGTCAGGACCCGTGTCTCGCATCTAGCTTATAGAATACGGCCAAAGTGAGGGGACCCATGGCTCTCTCACAACTTGGCAGTTTTAAGCCCCCTGCGGAGGATCTCAGAACAGTCCTCTCTATTGCAGTCTTAAAATTCTTCATACTTTCATACTTGAACGTATGCTTCATAAGTGGAATCCAGTGCGGCAGTGGAGCACGTGGTGGAGCAGAGGGAGCCACTGCATGTGTGTCTGCAGCCACGCCCTGTCGGCTCCCCACAAAGGCACTCGTGATGGCCCATGAGCGAAGAATTTTGATGTGTGGCAGTTCAACAAGACTAAAAGTCCTGTAGGTGTGAGCATGTTTTGTGTGCTGCCAACTACTTACACAGAAAATGATAATATAGAAGGAAAGAAAAATATAAGGCAACCTAGTATACCTTTTCCTCTTAGTTGTGCTTATTTATCAGTAGGACAAAGAGAGTGTTGGTAGATCGTCCTCATATCAAGCAGTGGAATAAAACATTTGAGTTAATTTTTGTATAATATTTCCACTGTCTGGTAAGAGCTAAATACACATACACGCACAAACCAGGAAATACAAAAGTGCAATCTCAGTTATTGTGCATACTGGTTAAAAGTTTTTATATTTGCATTTAAAACTGCCATCACACGATATAAAGATAAACATGCTAATAATTTAACATTTTATTTTGAATGACCTTAAAGAGCAAGTAAAAAATACCATGAAAAGTTGAGAGAGTATACAAGAAGAATTCACTGTTTTCCTTCATTTGAAAATGTCATGATTTTTTCTTTATTCCCAAGGAATATTTTCACCAGGTTTAGAATTCTGGGTTGAAAGTAACTTTGATTCAGCCCTTGAGTGACGTGCTGTTTCCCTCTGGTCTCTCTGGTTTGTGACAAAAAAATCTACTATCGTTTAAATTGGTTTTCCCACATAAGTAATGTGCTGATTCTCTTTGGCTGCTTTTAAATTGTTTCATCTTTAGTTTCAAAAGTTGACTACTTGTATCTTGTGGATTTGTTTGGATTTATTCTGTATAGAGATTAACTCAGCTTCTCAGATTTCTAGTTTTATGGGTGTTCTTTGGCCAAATTTGGGGAGATTTCTCCAATTATTTTTTCGAATGCTTTTTGAGACTTCATTTCACAAATGCACAAATCCCTAAGTCTCCATTAATTACTTTTTTCATCTATTTTATCTGTTATTACAATTGAGTCACTTCTATTAATCTATTCTCAAGCTTGCTGGCTTCATGCTCTGTCCTTTTCATTCCATCGTAAATCCTTTCTATTGCATCTTTTATTTCATTTATTTTATTTTTCAGTTCTAAATTTTACATTTTGTTCTTCTTTATAGCTGTATAACTCTGCTAAGATTTTCTATCTTTTTATCTGTTTCTAGCGCGTTTGTCATTGTTCAGTGGCGTCATTTTTACAATTGCCTTAAAGTCCTTTATAGAAAATGTCTATATCCGTGTTATCTTGGTATAGGCATTGATGCTCTTTTCTTGTTCAAGTTGAGATTTTTCTATGTCTTGGTATGTCGAGAGCTTTTCCTTGTGTCCTGGACATTTTGATTATTATATTATGTCCCAAGCCTGGCCCCGTGGGACTTAGTCCTCTCCCGTTCCCTCAACACATGCAGTTGCTTGATGCTTCATCAGAGCAGCCCAGGTTATGTCGTAGTAGCGAGCACTTTCCAAATCTTTGTGGTTTAAATCCACAACCATCTGTTTCTTCCTTGTATAATAAAATGTCTTCATCACATACAGCTTATTACTGTGGTTAATTAGGATTCCAAGAAGGAGAATGTGAGTGAACATTTTAAATATTAGCGGCTGAGGATAATACAGAGCAAGGAAGGATATTGCACTGACGATTGATTACCCATTTAACACACCTCCAACTTCACTCTCTACACACACACACTTCAAGATGGAAGGGGTTCTGCTATTTTTTCCATATATTAATATTTATGAGGTCACTCTCCAAAGAGGTCTCTATAAACAATTAAGCTAGTTTGTTGTTTTTTTTCTTATCAACAATAGAGGCTTTGCTAATTAGCATTATGAACTTAGTGCTGGGTAAAAATCAGTGTTGTTCAAAATATGTGTATGAACTAAAATAATTCATATATATTTCCTACCACTTTATAAACAAAACATAAAAATTCACCACACACTTTACTAGTTTTCTATTTTCTGTGTTAACAAATTACCAGAAATATAGAAAATTGAAGAAGCACACATTAGCTCGCAGTTCTGCAAGTCGGAAGTCTGGCATAACTCAGTTTTTTCTCTGTGTGGGACCTCACAAAGCCAGAATCAAGGTGACAGCCAGGCTGTAGGGAAGAATTCCAATCTAATTCAGATTTGAGACCAAAACCAATGTGTTGCGATTGTAGGAACGAGGTCCTTGCTTCTATCTGGCTGCCAGATGGGGGCTCTCTTGGCCACTGCAGGCTGCCCGCTTCCCTCCTCACCTGGCCCTTCCATCAGCGAGGAAGCAAAAGTGCATTCAATCTCCTTGTGCTTCACATCCCTCTGACTTTCTCTTCTGCCTTCTCTGCCTTCCTCCTTTGCCACCAGCTGGAGAAAGGGTTCTGCTGTTAAAGGGCTCGTATTTAAATTCGGTCAGCCAAGATAGTGTGCCTATCTTAAGGTTGGTCAGTGGTGCTATGTAACACACCATAATCCTAGGAATGACATCTTAAGCTATCTTTGGGTTCTCCAGCACTCAGGGTGGAGGGCATTTTGCAAGACTGAGGGTCACTGAGTGTCATTCTTAAAATTCTGCCCACATGCTACTTTTTCTTACAGTTGGCATTCTATGCTTGATCTTTAAGAGTTCCTGAGTTCCACTGCTAATCTTGAGGATTTTGGTCATTAATAGATACTTAATGAAATATGACTATGATTGTGTATTTTCTCTAGAGGAAACTTTCTTGCCAGGTGTTTAGTAGAACATAAAAAAATGACACAGGCAAGGATCTCAACTGAGAATATATAAGAATTTGGTTGTGTTTGTAGAAGATCTGTTGAAGATCTCTCCCAAATCTCATCCCTCAGTTGAGATCACCAGGAGTTACAGTAAATATTTTGCAGTATGGTCAGTACCTATCACTTCAACCACTGCACTTCTCTGATTGAGGGTTTTCTCTGGCTGGCACTAACAAAGATTTCTTCTTCAGCTTCATGCAGGTACAACCTGGGAAATGGGAGCATTAAATTTCCTGCAGGGAACTTTCATTCTATGAGTGTATGGGTTTGCTGGGGCTGCTGTAACCAAATACCAAAAACTGAGTACTATTTACATAGTGTTCTCCCTCTGTCTGTCCCTGTGTCTGAACTCCCAAAGGACATAGTCAAATGTAAGCAAAGTCCACCCTAATGGCTTCATCTTAATTTGACTATCTGCAAAGACCCTATTTCCAAATGAGGTCATAGAAATAAGGTCATATTCACAGTTGCTGGGGATTAGAGCTTCGGCATCATTTTGGGAGGACTTAATTCAACTCATAATAATGGGAATATGAGTTAGTGGGAAAAGTATCAATATTAAGATAACAGAATCCTGAGGCATATGTTTTCTCAGAAGGTCATTGAACAGTAGCATTGGCAGCCAGTTTCTCCTGGGTTAATAACCTACTAATTAACAAGCACTTTAGTGTGTGTGTGTGTATGTGTGTGTGTGTGCATGTGTGTGTGTGTGTTGCCTTCCCTGCCTCACTTTCCTTACTTCAACACATGTGCTACCTAAGATCACACATCCCAAATAAATTGCATGCACTGAAGTCCTGGTCTCATGATCTCATACTTCTAGAGTAAACCAAAAAAAAAAAAAAAAATCTGTATATAGCACAAGTAGCTCTAGGAAAAAAAAAATCATAATGCAAACCCAGAATCAGAGCACTTGCCAGTCATATGCAATAAGAACCACATTGTTTATGGTAAATGGGGTTGGATACTTTTGGCATGCTGTTGAATCACAATTAGTAAGACTCTCATCTATAATAGATTAAAGTGAGATACTTATGAAAAGAGAGGAATGGTTTATGCATTAAACTCTAGCACTTTAAATATATGGTACAATAGTAATTATAATGACTGTAGAGTTGGCTGTTAATCATCTGAAAGCAATAACAAGCTCAGATTTGCCAGCTCTCAACTCATGGGTAGAAACCAGAAAAAAATCCTTGACAGTGGACTCTCATCTCCTGAAATGGGACCAGAATTGATATTGACAGTAAGATCCAGGATTTGATCATAAGAGCATTGGCATAAAAGGAAGCTGAATGTTTCTTTTAAAAAAGGAGCTTGGCAGGTGTTCCAATCTACAGACAGGAAAATAAAGTAAGAGGTTGGGTCCTGACATCCGGAAGAGAACATCTATGTGTATGTACTTGGCAGTTTTCATACTCCAGGATGTCCCCGAGCCCTCAAACACAGAAGGAGACAACCCCTTTGATTAAAGGTTCTTCCACATTGATTGAAAAATACCAAAGGCAATACCTAAGGCAGGTGACTCTCAATGTCTGCTATACCTCTTCATGGCATATAAACCATTAACTGCCTGGATTTTGCATAGCCCAAGCAGAGAAAAGTAGTCTATGCTATGGAAGGCATTAGCTTATTTGCTAAAAGAGTTGTAGGACTTGGCTGGCATATAGCTAGTGGCAGGAAATAATGGAACATGTTGAGAGCAGATGTGGAGGTGAGAAGTGTTGAACAGAAACAGAATATAACTCTGGAGAAGGGTATGTTTATGGACATAGGCGCACTATCTCATAATTTCTGGTTTTAATGTACTGAAAAGAACACTAATAGTTGGTAACGATACCCAGCTGGGACCGTTTCTTAACGTTCTGACATGCTGCTGGGCTACAGCAAATTTGTAGAAGATGCTAGAACTGCTCTGCCAAAGTATCTAGGAAGAGCTCAGTAACCTTAAAGCTTGGGCAAGTTGAAATAAATTTATCATGTGAGAATAGAGAACTCACTCAATGTTAATATTCCTCAAGAGAGCCCAGAGGGCACACCCTTTACTGGAGCAGGAGTATGGCACTGAGACTGTGTGTGTGTGTCATTGAGTAATCAGTGGAGGCTGCAGCTGTCTCCTGTAGACCATGATTGTAGGTAGGATATGCTTCCATAACATCCAGTTTCTCGGTGTAAACAAGGACACCATATTAGTCAGGGTTGTCCACAGAAATAAAACTGAGAGAGAGAGAGAGAGAGAGAGAGAGAGAGAGAGAG
>VBSM01000483.1:40995300-41012870 GCA_008086735.1 Cheirogaleus medius
AGAGAGAGAGAGAGAGAGATAGAGATAGAGATAGAGATAGATGCAGAGAGATGCAGAGAGACAGAAAGACGGATTTATTTTAAGGAATCATTTCACGCTGTAGACCCAGGGAGACTTCTGATGCTGGTGGAATCTCCTTTTCATCAGGAGTGGGCAATCTTTTTTCTATGAAGTCCTTCACACAATTGAGTGAGGCTCATCAGGATTATGGAAAGTAATCTGCTTTACTCAGTCTGCCGATTTAAATGCTAATCTCATCTAAAACTATCTTCACAGAAATATCTGGAATAATGTTTGATCAAGTATCTGGGTCCTGTGGCCTAGCCAAGTTGACACATAAAATTAACCATCACAAATATTATCAAATTGGAGAGATTATCTGATGGTACCGAACCATCAGGAACAAGGAAGATATAATGAATTACCGTAGTAGACACCTGTACCAGGTGGCTACCAGGAGACTGTGACCAACTGGAATCTGTGGTGTTGGCTAATAGACTGCTATTTCCTATAGATAATATTGGTAGGAAGACAATGAGGCTACAACAACAACAACAACAAACCTACCATGAAGAACTTGTGAATAGTAAGTTCATATCAGACAATATAGTGAAAAACTGTAACATGTTTTTCAGTATCCAGAGTAAGCCCAATTCTCATATTGTTGATTAAATGATATGCTAGTTAATTCCCCTATGGAAGGAACCTAAAACGCCACCGCAATTATTTACAAAAATATCTCCCCAAATTTTCACCACTGTACCTACAGGTATTGATCTACGTGATTGTTTATTAGAAAGGGGACACCAGTTCTTTTCAGGGTTATTAGACACAGAAGCAGAGCTGACATTAATTCTAGGAAATCCAATATGCCATCATAACTTTACTACTGGACCGAGAATAAAGGGTGGCAAGATGCAATCTTGGCCCAAGTTCCTCTCACAGTGGATTCCAAAAAGCTATAGAACCACCTCATCTCCATTCCCCAGGAGCTAAGTACATAATTTGGATAAATATAGTTAGCAGCTGGTGCACCTCACACTGGTTCTCTAATCTTTGGAGTAGGATTCATATTGAAGGGAGGGGATGACTGAGAGGCCCTAAAACTCTTCTGGAAAAAAAAATCGTAAGTCAGAAGCAAAATGATCTCCTGACTGGGACAGCAGAGGTTCATGCTCTCTCAAAGACACACACACACAAAAATCAGCGATAACGGACCCTATTACATTCCCCATTTAATCCCCATTTAATTGTATGGTTTTTGAATAGAAAATAGATGCATCATGACGGATGACAGAAAACCACCATAAAATTAAGCATGTGGAAACCCAATTGCAGCTCTGTGCTGGATATAATATCGTTACTGGAAGAGATCGATACATATTCTAACTTTTTGTTAAGATTTTA
The DNA here is from genome assembly GCA_008086735.1 of Cheirogaleus medius. NCBI lineage: Eukaryota > Metazoa > Chordata > Mammalia > Primates > Cheirogaleidae > Cheirogaleus > Cheirogaleus medius. Next base: position 40,996,708 of record VBSM01000483.1, read on the forward strand.
TTGATCTAGAAAATGTGTTATTTTTAATCCTCCAAAAGAAATAGCATAACTGTAGTGTTCAAATTCACCTGGGAAGACAAAGACGAGATTCACCACCCTGACAAAGGACTGGGCTAACTCTAGCCTTTCCAGACAAGGATGGGTTCTTCACCTTGGTGTCCTGCAGCACATCATCGCAGTCCTCTGTTTTGGCAATATTCTGTAAGTTGGATTTCGTGAGCAGACAATTATAAATAATTTGCTGGCAAACATGGGTGCCAAGAGTGTGAGATGACCCCTATCATTGCTATGGCACTGCCATATTGGTTATTATTTTAGTGATTTAATGATTTAGTCCACCGCAGAATAAGTACTCTAAAATTAAGGTCAAGTTATTTTGCTTTCTACCTACCACCCCAAGAAAAAAGCACAGTGTTTTGTGGGCCTTTTTGGGTTTGGAGGCAGCATACCTCCTGTTCAGGAATCCTGTTCTAGCCTATTAATTAGATATTTCATAAAGCAATCAGTTTGGGGGCTCAGAGAAAGAGAGATCCCAGGAATAGGTTTAGCTATGCTGCTCTTTGGCCATAAAACCCAGCAGATTCTACGGTGACAAACAAATTGTAAACTGTCAACCAAAATGTAACATATGTATGAAGTGTTGAAACATACTTATTTAAAGGCATTTCTTACCAAACAGGTTAAAGTCTTTGCTGTGAAGAGTGTTATTTCATTGAACAGATGTAATCTGTGTAGCGAAGTCTTGAGATGAATATGAACTTTGTGTGGAGTCAAGGGCAGGCCCAAGAGAGAGACTCACAGCGCATACCCTGCACCCCTTGCCCCTTGTTCTGGGGCAAGGCTCTTCTTTCTGCAGCAGAGAACTCCTCACCCTGTGAAAAGGAGCTGGTGTTATGTTGCCAGGCCCTACTAGAGACCGAGGGCCTGACCACGGACATCACATGTTTAGGTGACTGCTGCTGTTCTCATAAGCTCCGGTCTCTCAGACGCACCAGAGCGCAAGGTCAAACAGGTGCAGCGCCAATCCATCACACCACAGACATTACACTTCGGATCCCACCAAGCAACTCCACAGGGCAGAATTAATTTGTGCAAATAGATGTGATAGAAACCTATGTCACTTCTCACTTTTCATTTTTCATTCAAAGGAACCAGTATTCCTTAGATAGATGCAAAATTTTTAATCTGGAGCAAGACTATAATGAGACTGAATCATATTACCATTCAGAAATCAAGAAATCTCTGAAACACTATTGAATTCACCTTAAAATACAGAGAAGTTAACGTGAAGAGGCTTTCATTCACCAAAGATAAGACAATGTAATAAAGGAAAATAATCATGCATTTATCCTGTCTTTTCTATGTAAACTGTACCTAGGACAACAAAAAAAGATAAGAAAATTGTCTTCTTTGTGAAAGAATTCTACTAATAAATATAAAAGAGAGGGTACAACTATTTTCAGAACCCAGAATTGTTCATCTAGAGTTTATCATCAACAACTGCTAAAACCATTAGGAAAAAAACTGAGAAAAATTTTATAGAAAATAAATGGGAACACTTGAAGCCACTGATCTTACCATCAAACAAAGAGATACAACTGAACGTTACAAGTCTCCTTATTTGATGTAAGAGGAGGTACATAGCACTACCTATTATATATTCTTGGCAGAAAGCCAAAACTAAATCTCATCCAGTTTCTCCATCTGAATAGCAGTTTATTGAGAAGAGAACGAATTACACAAATAATAGGAGTTCAGTTAGCCAAATCCAGATGGTAGAATATTATTTTTGTTTTATATATTGAGAGGGTAAAAGTGTGGTTTTGCTACATTGGAAATTTTGCATAGTGGTGACGTCTGACCTTTAGTGTAACCATCACCCAAATACTACGCATTGTACCCAATATGTAATTTCTCATCCTTCAATCCCTGTCCAGCCTACCACCTTTTGGAGTCTCCAGTGTCTCTTATTCCACTCTTGATGTCCATGTGTAGACATTAATTAGCTCCCACTTGTAAATGAGAACATGCACTATTTGACTTTCTGTTTCTGAGTTATTACACTGAAGATAATGGCTTCCAGTTCCATCCAAGTTGCTGCAGAAGACATGATTTCATTATTTCTTTATGTCTGAGCAGCATTTGTGGTATATATATATGCCACATTTTCTTTATCCAATCATCCATTGATGGACACTTAGATTGCTTCCATGACTTTGCTTTTGTGAATAGTGCTGCAATGAACATACTAGTGAAGATATCTTTTTTGTACAGTGATTTATTTTCCTTTGGGTAAATATCCAATTGGGATTGATGGATCGAATGGTAGTTCTATTTTTAGTTCTTTGAGAAGTCTCCATGCTGTTTTCCATAGAGATTGTACTCATTTATATTTCCACCAACATAATATGAGCATTCCCTTTTCTCTGCATCCTCCTCAACATCTGTTGGTTTTTGACTTTTTAATAGTGGCCATTCTGACTTGTGTAAGATGGCATCTTATTATGGTTTTGATTTGCATTCCTGTGATGATTAGTGATGTTGAGCATTTTTTCATATGTTTGCTGGATGCTTCTATGTTTTCTTTCGAAAAATATCTGTTCATGTCCTTTTCCCACTTTTTAATGGTTTGTTGTTGTTGTTGTTGTTGCTGCTGCTGTTTGTGGGGGTTTTTTGGTTTTGTTTTGTTTTGTTTTGAGTGTTGAGTTATTTTAGTTCCTTGCAGATTCTGGATATTTGTCCTTGGTTGGATGCATAGTTTGCAAATATTTTCTTCCATTATATAGATTGTCTGTTTCTTCTGTTGAATAATTTTGCTTTGCAGAAGCTTTTCAGTTTAATTAGTACCATTTGTCTATTTTTGGTTTTGTTGCAATTGCTTCTGAAGTCATAGTCCTAAATTCTTTGTCTAGGCCAATGTCCAGAAGAGGATATTTATAGTTTCAGCTCTTAACATATAAATCTTTAATCTCAGCAGGTAGAATATTCCATATGGAAAATTTCCTGGTTTCTTAAACAACAAAGAGCAAAAAGAAAATTTAAAAGTGGAGAGTTTAGATTTTAAAAGATCTAGGAAACTATATTAGGGTTCTCCAGAGAGATAGAACCAATAGGATATGGGTAGATAGAGGAATAGATAGATATATAGGCAGATAAGTGAGAGGAGATTTACTAGGTGAATTGGCTCATGCAATTATGGAGGCTGAGTAGCCCAGGATAGACCATATGCCAGCTGGAGTACCAGGAGTGCCAGTAGTGTAGCTCAGTGCAAGTTCAAAAGCCTTTAAGCCAGGAAAGTTGATGGTGTAACTCCCAGTCCAGGGATGAAGATCTGAGAACCTAGGGGACCACTAGTGTAAGTCCCAGAGTGCAAAGGCTAGAGAGCCTGGAGTTCTGATGTCCAAGGACAGGAGAAGTAGGCTGCCTCAGCATCAGGAGAGAGAGTAAGACTTTACCTTTCCTCCGCCTTTTTGTTCTATCCAGGTCCCTAGCTGATCAGATGGTGCCTGTCCACATTGAGGACAGGTTTTCCCTGCTCAGCCCACTGACTCATATGACAGTCTCCTCTGGAAACACCCACACAGACATGCCCAGGAACAATGCTTTACCAGCTATCTACCTGTCCCTGAATCCAGTCAAGCTGATACCGAAAATTAGTCATCAAAGAAACATATCAAACAGATTCAATGTACAGAATGTGAATTCTGATTTGAACAAATAAAATATGTGACAATAAAGGAAGTTTTAATAATAGCTAGCTACTTGATATTATGAAATTAATGTTAATATTCTTAGGGGTTCTTCTAGTTATTTGCATAACGTGTAATATGAGAGAAATACATTTGACTACATTCACATTTGTTACATTATAGGCAATCCTGAAAAATGATTACATTTGCTTTATTTTTTACACTGAGATTAAAGTTATGAATAAAAAAAGATACACATTACAAGTTTTATAAATTTTAAAACCCTAGATCTATAATGTGCTTGTGAAAATACATTTTTTTAAAAATAGCATAGTATTCAGATACTATTAATGGCTTATTGCTGCTTATATTCCTATGTGAAGTGAATATTATCTTAACTGTCAGTATAGAGAAAACCTTTGTAGACATTTAATTTCTCATTTTTTCATGTAAATTAATAAATATTATTAATTTATAATCTTTTCCCAAGATAGTGCATCTTAAACAATTATAAATAACTAGTAGAAAATATATTCCTATAGAAGTATTTATTTTGTGATTATATTGGACACATATAGATAATTCAGAATGATCTCCTTAATTTTGACATCCTTAATTTAATCAAATCTAAAAATCCTTTTATATAATATCATAGAAGTTGACATATTCACAGGTTCTGGCGATTTGTAGATATCTTTGGGGAGAGGGAAATCATTCAGCCTACTACATTATAATATAAATTTCTTTGCAAAATATAAATACAAACACGAGTTGTTGAGTATACTTTCAGTAATCATCAACTTTTATACCTCAGTGTATTAGCAGCTTTTTCCACAGTCTGAAAAATCATTTCTATTTTAGTCTCTTTCTAATTTAATTTTTCATGACATGCCAACAAATTTAAAAAGTGAGAAAAAAACGACAACAAGAAGATTACCAGATGGCCCTTTGATAGAGTGTCACCATAAGGAAGGGTTTATCTACTTATTTGTGTGCTGTTGTGTGAGACATGAGAAGAATTACTAACTGTTAAGAATTTTATAGTTTTGGTTTAAAAAAGAAAACAAATCATTTCTGTAACATTATGTTGACTCCTTTACTAATTTAACAGATACATATAATGTTGGATGCCATTCTGAGCACTTTGTAAATATCACTATGGTGAATCTGCAGATTTTCTTACTATGTCCATTACAAATGAGGAAACTGAGGCACAGAGAGGTCAAATGGTCTTGCCTAAAATGACACAACTGATGAGTGGTGGAGTTGAGGTTCACACTGAAGGAATCTGTCTCTGTCAAGGAAAGAGCCTGTAGGTGTAACCACTATACTAGGGCTGCCTGTATGTCAGCAAGCCCAGTTTAATGTGAAAACAATGATAGAATTTATTATTTAGCTGCTGATAAATCAGAGGTTTCTACCATTGCTAAACCTCAAATGACCTAGCTTTTCCTATCCATGAATGGAGATGTTTGTCCTAAGCCAAGGCCATGGTATAAGCAAGGTTGGGCTTAGATGGGAAAGGTCCTTGCCATCCACTACCACTGTTTATAAACTCAACACATATCCCGAGTGACCTACTTCCCACTGCTGAGTTCATATTGCTTTTTCAGGCTCCGCCTACCTTAGTTCAGTTTCCTCCAAATGTTCCAAGTCTCCAGTGCATCAAAAATATATAAATTATTACCAAAAAATATATAAATTATTACAAATTTGAAAAGGGAAACATTCAAGGAGGACTCTAAGTTGTTAATGGGAGTGATTTAAAGAAGATTGAAGTACCTAATGGGAGACTTCATGTACACACATACAAACATTTATGTATCATACATGTTATATAGTGAAAACATTTTGCCTGTATATACACATACATATAAGCATAAATATGTATATATATATACATATTCATACACATACACACCCACACATACATTTATACACACACACCTTATGCCATGAACTATTATTTCAGAATTCGTGATTTTTTGTTTTAAATTTCTTATTCCACTTTGCTTTAGGAATTAATACCTAATTCATAATTTTATTATTATTTCATCTATTCTGAATGAGACCAACTCTCAAGCCATATTCGCCATCTGCTATATTTTAATGGTTCCACTGAACCACTCTAATTTATTTTTGTACTCTTCCTTTCATGTTATTGTTGTTCAGGAAGTCATAGTGTCTGCAACTTTCTTTGATACTGAGATAAATGAAATATTTTTCTGAAATAGTCATGCTTTTCATTGACATAATTACTTTGATGATATGTTCTTCATCTGACTTTTGCTTACCTCTCTCTCTTTTTTCTGTCTTTTTCTTCAACTTTGCAATCTTTTGAGCCTCAGTCAGGTATAAATTCCTCAGTGATTATTATATTTGAGGCAAACTACGCTGTGTACAGGTGTGGTATGGGTGGGTGTGTGCATCATGTCCTAGTGGGGAGAGGGGCGGCTGGGTGTGCTTCAGGCATGATGAGAGTTTATTATCTCTAGTACCACATGGACAAATTGTGCACTTGGGAAACTCACATGTTTTAGCATTCAAACTGCACGTTAGTGGTCACGTGGTCTTTAGGATTATAGAGTTTTAGTTGTGTCAATATTTTTTCTTTGAAAAAAAGTGGTAATATTCTAAACTTTTGTTATTTTTTTTTCTCAGTGAAATTGAAAATAGGGAGTGGAACAAAAATGCCTTCATTCGATCATCTGACCCATGGCTTTAAAATTTGTAATAACTCCTGCAAAATTTTGAATAGGCATATAACAAAAGTCTTTTTTTAATAAATGTTCATAGTTTTGCTTCCTGTTGTCTAAAATCTGTGTGAAAGAATGAGTTAAAGAATGACTGTGTGAAATGTAATTAAATAGAGTGAAGTGGTAGACTTTTGGGAGCATTAAGATATATAAGACAATAAATTAGTAAAACTCCCATTTTCTTGTAAATTGTTATTTCAAGGAAAGATTATTGAAGTAATTGCTATAGCTAACAAAGTACATAGCATTATAAGCATTCTCATCTAGGTTTAAATTTGGTTTTGGACATAGTCAATATACCTTAAAACAGTAAAAGAAACCTGCATATCTAGACAGATAATCAATTGAACATCTTCTAGTAGTAATTTTTTTCTACTTTGCAATGCTATTCACATCGAAATTACAAAATCAGCTAGTGTCCTCAAATCTAATTAAAACAAGCTTTAATATATACTCAGTTATCATTTGCAAAAATAAATTTGTTCTGACTGAAATTTAGGCAATCTTTTAAAAGTTTTGATTACATTATTACAGCTGTAGTGTAAATTCTAAAGAACCTAGGTACACAGCCTGGCTTAGAAAGCACGTATTTAGCCATCTAGGAAACATGAAAATATGAGATTTATAATTTTAATTAAAATGGATGGAAATAAGAGTATTACTTATAAAGATTTATTGTGATACTTTTGCTGCATTTTTCACTAGAATCTTAAAATTGTATCTTTATAGTACTTACTTTTAATTTAATAAGTTATATTGCTTTTCTATTATACTAGAACCAAAACTTTCTTTTTGCAAACCAGTTTCATTTATATAGCACAAATGGCGTAATTTGGAAATTTGAAACATTAGCTGTCATACTTACAGACTTGGAAGAATAGATTTCACTTTGTAAATACATCTATCATTTCTATTTTTATGATTTGAAGTTTTTCTAATCATTGTGAAAATATGGTCTATGTATTAGTTACAGTGCAAAATGGAGATTGCCACCAGACCAAAAGATTTCATAGCATGAATACTAGATTTAGGAAGATGACTTTTCTAATAATATCTAGTGGTGGCTATGATGAATATTGTTGTTTCTTGCAGTCTGCCAAAAATAATTGGAATGCTCCAATATATAATAACAGGTCTAAACTCTGCATTTTTTATTTCAAAGTATTTCGGGGGTACAAATGTTTTTGGTTACACGGATCCCTTTTGTACTGCTTGAGTCAGGGCTGTGAGTGTGCCCATGACCCAGATGGTGTTCTTTGTACCTGTTAGATAGGTTTTTCACCTACCCCTCTGCGCCCTGTTTGATTTCCATTGAGGTATACCTCCCTCTATGCACATGTGTGCCCATCGGTTAGTTTCAATTTAATAGTGAGTGCATGTGGTGTTTGTTTTTCCATTCTTGAGATACTTCACTTAGGGAAATGGTCTCCAGTTCCATCCATATTGTTGCAAAAGGCATTAAGTCATCCTTCTTCATGGCTGAGTGGTATTCCATAGTATACATTTTGTTAATTCACTCATGAATTGATGGGCACCTGGGTTGATTCCATGTCTTTGCAATTATGAATTGTGCTGCAATAAATAATTCGAGTGCAGGTGTCTTTTTAATGAAAAGTCTTCTTTTTATTTTGCTAAATACCCAACGGTGGTATTGCTGGATCAAATGGTAGGTCTACTTTTGGTTCTTTGAGGAACCTTTATATTGTTTTCCATAGAGGTTGTACTAATTTGCAGTCCCACCAACAGTGTATAAGCATTCCTTTCTTTCTGCATCCATGTCAGCATCTGTTGATTTTGGACTTTTTAATAAAGGCCAAAATTGTTCTAGCTGGGGTAAAGTGATATCTCATTATGGTTTTGATTTGCATTTCCCTGATGGTTAGTGATGTTGAGGATTTTTTCACATGTTTATTGGCCATTTGCCTGTCTTTAAACTTTGCATTTGATTATGCATTTGCATTAATTTCAAAAATAAACAACTCACTCTCAATTTTTTAAGATTACAAAATCATTAGAAATATTGGCATCATCTTTCTAATGATAGCATTTTATTAGGATATTTTGCTGAAATGCATTGCACATCAATTTTTTGGCTGAGGTATTCTGGGTTAATATTAATGATTCTTGTTGTCTGAAGCACTGCCGAGGGTTCACCAATATCAGATATTAGTTACTGACAAGCGTAATAGTTTCAGGATGATAATTACCAGAAAGATGACAGATAAGCCTAATGTTACTGTGGCATGGTAAAGCTGCCTCACACTGGCTGCAAATGTGCATTTAATGGTATCACAACAGAATCTTACAGTCAGTCATTGTGGGATTATTTGCAACATGGAAATAAGAAAATGCGACAGACTAGAGCTTTTCGTGAAAATGAAAAGCTGAGATACCTGGTTATTAAAATTTTTCCAGCAAATCATTGCTTAATCACTCTGAGGGAAAAATGAAAATTTATATTAATTCAAGTTGCACCTATTTGACGAGGAGTGATAGTCTGTGGATGTATCAATATCCTACCAACACTTTCGGTCAACGTTATGAAAGAACCTAGTAATTATAAAATTTCACCTAGGAGGCAAGCAAAAATTCATTCAGTAAGGTTTCATTTCTTTGATCAATTGCCCTCGAGATTCTAGAGCATAGAACCTGAGCTTTAGAGACCTGTACAAAGCTTGAAGGAACTGGAGTGAACCCTGAAGCTACCAATTCCTTACTATGTTACTTCAAAAAAGTTCCTTCCTGTTTTCAGTCTTATTGCACAATTGGTGAAATGTAATGAGAATAATTCCTCAATTACAGCACTATTGTAAATATTGAATAATATAATTCATACACCATGAGAGTTCCAATGTAGGTACACTCCAAATGTTAGTTTCTATTATTAGAAAATATTTTAAGCTTGTTGAGTTTATACAATGTCTTTCATGTTTTTCTATTGTTTTGCATTACCAGATTTCCTCGTTTCTAAGAATCTCCCCAAATTCTCAAGGTTAGCCTTTATATCTACAAAGATCACTTTCGCTTTTCTAAGTTTGCATGTCAAGTGGATCACATCCTGATAGATATGAAATCCTACAGGACTTGGATAACAAAGACCAAAGGATTTCTGTAATTCATACATGGACAATGAATTTTATTTAAAAAGAATAAAAGATAAATAAAACGGCTATTCCTTGGGGCTATCTCATTCCCTTTAATCAACATTTATTTTGATATATTTCACTTATGTTCACTTGTGTATATGTAAAATGAGATGCTATAAGGCAGGACACATAATTTTTAAAAATTCAATATTTTATAGTTTTAATTTTTTCTTACACTAATTTACTTGTAATTGCTAGATATGATTTAATGAGGACACATTCTTTCATGCTACTCAAAATGATGCATTGATTAAAATAAATTGAGAAAGAGTATAAAAGTAAAGGTGGTTGCTCCAAATGAATTTTAATACAAGTAATTCTTCCTTTAATATCACTCAATTCTGCTTCTCTTTTACTTTGCTCATTTTGGTTGTATGGTTTTAATTTTACAAGTCTTAAATTTCATACTGCTTCTTTTTTTATTTTATTTCAAGAAAATATGAGAGTACAAACATTTTGGTTGCATTTTATATCTTTGCCCCTCCCGAGCAATATTTTCATGTGTTATCAGTTTGTTCTTTATAACTATAGTCTGAATATATTCTGCCTATTTTTAGATTTTACTCTGTTATTGCATTTAACCTATTAAGTGCTCTGTAATTTTGTATTTCTTTTTATAGAAAGAAAGCGTAGGCCTTTTTTACAGAGGTATTTGAGATTTTGTGAAGGGTTGTAGGTGGGAAGCAAGTATTTTAGTGTGAAGGCCCACTGACACCTGCAGTCCTTATTACGTTGTAAGACACAACATCAGGAAAATCTGAGATTTGATTTTTCCCATCTTGAAGTAAAGCCTCTTTAAAGGAAAAACTTTGTACATTGCTCAGTGTTGTGCAAACTTTCAGCATGAAATACTTTTTCATACCAGCTCACACAAAAATACAGAGAAAAAATCAAACTTTTATTAATCCATAAAAATCCATTTCAAACACATTAAACTTTCTTGCACCTTCCAAAGATAAATAAAGCAAGCACTTTCTAAAAGCATTTTGACTGTAGCTCTGGCAAGAACAGATAAGTCACAGCAGAGAGTCCTTTCAACCCCAACATCTATACCTAAGAGCTGCAACTGCTGAGCCAGTTGAAATATAGTATACAATGTGTGTGCTGCACTTCCTTGTTATTGGAGTTGGTGGGGAGAGGGCAAGTTTACTGTGAAGTAATGAATCAGGGTCTATAGGCTGGTAAGTAACCACTAAAGGGAGCTAAGGATTTAGGGAATTGCATAAATTCTTTCAGGAAATTAGGCTTCAATTACCATACCAAAAAGCAATACCTGATAGAAAATTGGTATTCACATTTAGTAACTATAGTGAGGAGGATTTTTATTATTTATGAAAAATAGCCAATTTGTTAGGTTATTAAGTATGGAATGTCCAATTTCCTTAAGTACTAAGTTTGAAAGTTGATATCTCTGACATTTCACTTTGACACTTTTTGGTTTTGTTTTTTGTTTTTGGGGGTTTTTTTATTATGAAGGTACATCCTCATTCTTTCAAACACATCTTTTGGCTTGAGGTTATCTTTCAAAAAAAAATTTTTAAGCAGTTTTGGATAAGACAAAAATTTGTGTTATTTTTGAATATGAGTTCCATCATGGAACCAATGTAGCCCAGACAGCTCAAAATATAATGAAGTATTTGGGAAGGATGTGGCTAATGAACTCACAGTACATCAGTAGTTTGAGAAGTTCTATTCTGGTGATTTTAATATTGAAAATGAGCCACGTGGATGACCTGAGATGAGGTGGATAATGATGAGCTGAAAGCTGTAGGGGAAGGGAATCCACCTCAATCTACACATGAATTAGCAGCAAGGTCTGACATTACTATTCCAACAATATTGGGCCATTTGAAATAAATCAGCAAGGTAAAGAAGCTGGATAGTTGGGCACCACATGAATTAAACGAGCGTCAAAAGAGAAATCATCCTGAAGCTTGCCTTTCTTTGTTGTCATGGCATAAAGATGAACCATTTCTAAACCATATTGCTGTTACCACCCAACCAGGTTCATTGGCCCACTGCCCAAGAGGAAGCCAATATGCTGAAACAGCAGGAGTTACAGCAAAGAAACAGTTTAATTCCATAGAGTGCTAAGCAGGGTGATGGGAGGAATTTCTCAAATCTGCCTCCCTGAGAATTTGGGAGACACGGATTTTAAGGATAGTTTGGAGGGCAAAGGATTGATTAGGCAATTGGGTTTGCTAATTGGCTGAGTTCGGACAGAACCATCAGTTCCTTGGTATGGGAGCCTGGGTGGTCAGCCAGTCCACTAGAATGCAGGACCCGGTTCTTGGGTGGGGGTCATGAGACCAGTCGAGTCAGTCATCTGGCTCACACATCTTAGGTTTGTTCCCAAATATGGGAGTGTTCACAAAGCTGTTCTTTTCTGTGGGTCATTGCTAGTTGAACTCTCTGCAGGGCAGTTGTCATCTTGCTGGTATCACTATTCGTGTTTATATCCTAAGTATGTTTCTTGGATTATTTTTTATTTACCTTTTAAAAGCAGAAATTACTCTAGAGAAATGCTGGAGCAAAATATACTTTTTTTTTTTAACATTCTACGGCATTTATCCTGCACTATAAATAGTTAAATTCCATCTTGTATACTGTTCTGCTTCATGACCCAGTAGCTCCACGTTTTCTCTTCTTGTTTCTACAATAAAATTATAAGTTATTTTAAGTACGTATACCATATGTATCTTCCTGTTCCACAGCCCAACACCACACATGATTGCTTAATAATAGTTATAGATTGATTTTTAACAACTGACATACTAAATATTGCATGCTGAAAGCACTCTATGTAGATAAGTTATATGTTCATGTGTCCAGAAAAGTTTCAGTAATCATTCTAGACTTTCATCATTCATCAATTATCATGGTAAGGCAGAAATAAATTACTTATTTTTTTTATGGTTTTTCTTTTATAGAGACAGGGTCTCGCTGTCACCCAGGCTGGAGTGAAGTGGCACAATCACAGCTCACTCAAACTCCTGGGTTCAAGCGATCCTTCTGCGTCAGCCTCCCCAGTAGCTAGGACTAGAGGTGCATGCCACCACATCTGGCTAATTTTTTTTTTTAATTATTTTTTGTAGAGAAGAGATCTCACTATGTTGCCCAGGCTGATCTCGAATTCCTGGCCTCAAGCTATCATCCTGCCCCAGCCTCCCAAAGTGCTGGGATTACAGTCATGAGCCTCCATGCCCAGGCAATTATTTATATATTTTCTTAAATAAAGTTCGGACAAAAGCATTTTCCATTAAGAATAATCATGGATTTAATGTTTAACGTCTAAAGAATGAGTCTTGTGTAATATAAATCACGGCTTCTTTACCAGAGCTCTGACTTCTCAGGAGCGTCCTTAGATACAGTATCCAGGTTTATTTTACTGAATTGAAATTTTAATGTACCTTAATTGTACATTTACGTAGGTAAACTGCAGTGGGAAACTAGATAAAATATTTTAGTGAGGTGGATTATAATTTCATGAATGCATTTTACTCAATGGATATGTCACTATTAAATTATTTTGATAAATGTTTTAACTCCTCTCACTATATATTTTTATATCTTTATTTTTACCAGTACTTTATGAGAGCTTTAATAAAATGCACATAAAATAAAAACTACTATTTTGAATAGCAGCATTGAGAAGTAATTAAAATAATTCATTAAGAAAATAGAAATCTCAAGTATATAGACTGATTAGTTACATATTTCAAATGTATTGATTAATTTAGTATAAATTTACTATATTCAGATTCATTTTTAATTATAGCATGTCCTTACAATAATTTGCCTGATAATTATATCTTATTTGTTTTGCAGCAGGTATCCTCATCAACTTAGGATAGAGACATTAGCATAAGCCTTTTTTTAAAATCTTGTTGATTCAAAGAAAAGAGAAAGATTGTCAACCTATCGTATCTCACAAAATTAAGACTAAACATTTTGCACAGCTTGGGCACAAATTCAATATTAGCAGTAGACATCTTAGCCATGGCTTTGATTGGTACATGCAGGCTAGTTAATTTGGGAATTCTGTATATTAAATCTCTTAATCCTTCTTAGAGTAAAGCATTTTCAATAAACATTGCAATCATAATCTATTTAATATACACTAAATTATGTTTTCACAGGGAAAACAATGGAAGTATTTTCACATATTAAACAATAAAATTGAAAGAATGACACTTAATAGATGTGTAAATTGATTCAATGATCTGTAATTAAAAATTTTCTCAACAAAGCATGGTGTTTCTTTACTTATTATCATCCAGTTTTTAAATATTTGCATGACTTTATTAACAAAATTACTGCTGATTCAAAGAAACATCTAAATTTATTGCGGTCAAAAGTAGAAGCAAGCAAATGTTCTTTCTTCATTAATGAGACCAACATGGTTTAATGTGAAATATTAACTCACTCTCCCTAATTGCCTTTTCCAAAGATATTTTAACAAATATTTTCTTCTATAAAATACATTAAAGAAATTAAATAGTTATTTTCCCTAGATAGCATATAAACAGAGATAAATAATTCTCTTTATCTTTTCTTATTAATTCACATAGACAAGTAAAAATAAACATTTGCAAATTTTTCATTTTCATTTCAATATTAAACATAATTTGAATGTCTCTAAATAGCTTTTTTCATTGGAGATTATTTATTGGAGAAGATGATGTGTTTAGTATGTGGATTTAATAACTTTCAAGTCTCTTTTATTTTGTAAAGATTTATATATGTCTGCATAATTATGATTGTTTTACTTTTAAAAACTTTAATGTATTTGGAATAGAAAAAAAGTTAAATTTTGAAGAATTTAAGAATATCAATATTGCCTTAGGAATTTGGATTGTGAGTCTCAGAGCAAAGTAATGAAGTGTAAAATGCCTTTCAACAATTCATCATTATGACTATAAAATCCACAAATAAAATCATTACTTGCAACCCACTCAGTGTTAATAATGAGCCAATTAGTCACATTTCATTATTTAGAATTATTTTACCTTTCTGGAGAATGTCAGAATGTTTTGTTGTGATAATATAGAGTTGCTATTATGCTTTACTATAGCAGGAGAGAAGAGTGAAAAATCTCTCATGAAGGAGGCCATATCTTTTCCATCTTTTATAAATCCATCTAATGAATTCATTCAAATCTGACATCCCTTACGCTGCGCTAGTTTTTCTTTTGGCTATAGGATTTATCATCTTATTATATACTATATAATATTCTTATTTACTCGGTTTATTGTTTATTGACTGCTTCTTCCTTTATGATATCAACTTCTTAAGGAAAGGCATTTCAAGTTCTGCTTAACAAATGTTGCATTTCTCTACTGAAAATTCAACTAGCAACTATCCACAGAAAAGAACAGCTTTGTGAAAATTCCAGTATTTAGGAACAAACCTAAGACACTGACATGAACCAGACATCTGATTGAAAACCACATTAGAAAGGCAACGGGGACAATCTCACTTGGGCAGTACCGTTCCCTCCTCCCTACAGTTAGTTGGCACAATGCCACACAGAGATTCTTCTGGGCCTGAGGTTTCTACAGAGAAAAAGAGAACTGAAGATGAACATCAGCTTCCCCAGCATTCTGAGATACTTCCCAGGAAGTTCCCTTTGGTCTCGCCTCCTAGAGGACACTGTGGGTAACAGCAAAGCCAGGCTTCCCAGGCTCAGGTAGAAGCAAAGAAAGGAGGCAGAGCTCACAGTGACCAACATGTAGATCTTGGTGGTAACTCTGTGTTTGTGCCAACAATGGTGTCCGGTAACAGCCAATTTCACAGCTCACTCACCAAACTGAGCTAGTTGCTACCAAAGCATGGTGGAAAGTTCAACCTGGCTCAAGTCTATAGACTAGATTACCTCCACGCCCAGCCTCAGAGCCCACCCCAAGACCCTGCCCAGACAGTGAGATGCTCATTTCTGTCCATTTTTAAAAAGGTTAGGGGCTAGACCTGCCCAACCCAGGAGGCCAACTAGGGGCTCAACTCAGCCAAAAGCCCACCCTGTGGCTTTGCCCAGGCAGGGAGATATCTGCCTTCATGCATGTTAGCAGAGCATCAGAGCTAGACCTGCTTGTCCCTGGAGTCCAAAAAGAAGCTTGACCTAAACAGAAAGTATGTCCCATGGCCTTGCTCAGGCAGGGAGGTCATCCTCAATCATGCATTTCTCCAGACAATAGCCTCTGGCCCCACCCACCTCAAACAGTGACTCCACCTAACACTGTAGCCCAGCCTGCAACCCCGCCCAGCTGCAGATCCCAAACTGCAAAACTGCCAACAAATATATCCTGTTGCTGGACGATCAGAGAGTGTCACGGTGCTCAGCCAGGAGCTTCATCTGATAACAGAACCCAGCTAGTGGTCTCCCTGGACGGCGCAGCCCAGCCAGCAGCCCCACCCATTGTTAGAGCAAAGGAAGAAGCCCAGACAGCTAGAGAACCCACAACAAGCTCTGCCTGCCTGGAGTCAGCATCGGCTAACTTTTCCAGAATTGTAGGATAGACTAACACCTTAACTGCCATGTGAGTTGTATTTAACTCATGCTAGTTTTGAGCCCA
>VBSM01000483.1:41012970-41163033 GCA_008086735.1 Cheirogaleus medius
AAAAAAAAAAAGATAATAATGATTCATCCTCTGCAACATATAGAAAAATTACTCAAAATGGATCATAACCATAAACAAAAAACTAAAACTATAACACTTCTAGAAAAACTAGATATTTTGATATTTAGATATTTTGTTGGGCAAAATATCTTAGATTCAAAACCAAAAGTGTGACTTATAAAAGAAAAACTTCGTCAGAATTAAGAAATACATTCTTCAAAATACACTCTGAAGAAAATTATGGCCAGGCACGGCAATTCACGCTGTAATCTGAGGGACTCTAAGGCCGGAGGATTGCTTGAGGCCAGGAGTTTGAGAACAGCCTAGGCAACATGATGAGACCCCAACTCCATAAAAAATTTTTAAAAATATAGTTGAGTGTGGTTGCATGTACCCCCAGTCCTCGGCCGCCTGGGAGAATCGCGTGAGCCCAGGAGTTTGAGGCTGCAGTGAGTTATGATCACACTACTGCACTCCAGGATGGGCAGCAGAGCAAGACTCTGTCTCAAAAACAAAAAAAAAGGAAAAGAAAAAATTCAAAGATTTGACATAGACTGAGAGAATATATTTGCAAAATACATATCTGATAAAGAACTGATATCCAGAATCAATATAAAAATTTCATATCTCAATTTTAATAAAATATCCCAATTATAAATTGGAAACATTTTTGATACCTCACCAAAGAAACACATAAAAAGATGTTCAATATCATTATTAATAGAGAAATCCAAACTAAACCCATAACTAAATACCATTACACACTATCACAATGGGGTATAAAGAAAATGACAAACACCAAGTCATGTTGAG
Source organism: Cheirogaleus medius (assembly GCA_008086735.1). Lineage (NCBI taxonomy): Eukaryota > Metazoa > Chordata > Mammalia > Primates > Cheirogaleidae > Cheirogaleus > Cheirogaleus medius. Next base: position 41,013,784 of record VBSM01000483.1, read on the forward strand.
GGTGCAGAACAAGTTGAAAGCTAATTCATTTCTGGTGTGGGTTTAAAATGGTCCCACCATTTGAGCAAACAACTTTTCAGAGTCTCTTATAAAAGTTAACATGAAATTAACATATGTTAATTCCATATGAAGAACAGCCTCACTCCTGCATATTACCCAAATAAAGTGAAAACTTACATTCACACAAAACCTTTTGCCCATGTTTATAGCGACTTTATTTCTATTCATCAAAAACTAGAAAAACCCAAACATACTTCAAAGGGTGGATGGGTAAACATACTATAGTGCATTCATGCAATGGAATATTATTCAGCAATACAGGGGCATAAACTACTGATACATTTAATAACATGGATAATTATAGAATATGCTTGTTTAAATAAGCAAGATTCTGGAGACAATATGAGAATGATTCCATTTATATGCCTTTCTGAGACAGCAAAACTACAAAGGCAGAAAACAAATCAATAGTTGTCTGAGAGAAGTTGGCAATCAACTTTGAACAGTAAATTATCATGATGATGGATTGCTAGCAGCAGAGAGGAGGCTGAGTTATAAAAGTGCATTTGCCATTATCATGGTTGGGTCTCATTGTGACATCATCACTATACACTTTACTGAACGTTAAAACCAAAGACAGTATTTTATTTAGAGACTTGAACCTTAATATTAGCTAGCAATATCATAATTTGTTTTAAATTGTCTACATTATATATTGTTCTTTTCAAATAGTATGGCTAATCTTTACTCCTGAGCAATAATTTCAGTGTGTCTGATATAATCATTTTTAATAGAGTCACATTTCTCTGTGCTCTTGAAAGGCTATTGCAGAAAGGCCCCATCTATGAATAGGCTTCTCATGTCCCCTGTCTAAGTCAGCACAAAAGAATGATCAAAGTCAAAAACAAAAATCCATTTGTGGATACAAAAAATAAATTTTACAGACTATTATAACATAACCTCAGTTACTCACCTCTCAGCAGTGTTTTGAGGATTATTAGGTCATTATGAAGTTTCAAAAAATATCCCAGGAAAAGTAGAACTGGTTACAATTTTGCAGCATAGGTAAGTTTTTTTTAATAAAAAAATCTTTAAATGATCCCTTATGCTGGTTATAAAATAAAATTTAACTCACACTGTAAAAAGCTAGAGTTTAAGAGATTTTGCTTGCTTGGGATTTTGGTTACCATAGATTTTATCATTAAACTTTTGTCCTTAAAAAAGACCTCATGTAAGACAGAAAGCTGATATTTCAAATTCAAGGGAAAAGTACATTATTTATTTCAGTAGCTGTGTTTGAGAAAAAATTCCATAAAAGTGCAAATCTGAAAAGTTACATTTATATAAAAATGTGAGACACATGAAATAGCTATTCTATTTTCCATTTAATAAGCCTACTTATAATACATAGAATTTTAAACATTATATACTATAATTTCTTTGATAAAAGTGTTTACTGTCATATTCAAAATGTAAATAGAATTATGAGGTGACTATAAAACTTTGTAGAGAGCAATACATTTTTAATCATTTTACCAATATCTGTTTATATGCAAAGGAGTAATATGCAAATAGTGAAGTGGCTTTAGCTTTATCCTTTCTTTAAAACTCATTTTACAAGGATCTCTGTAAGATGATATTTTGTTATTCTGTATCAATGTTTTTCCAGGTGCTATATCAATTGAGTTTGAATCATAAATATTCAATTCAAACTTTTCACTAAATCTCATATAATGTGATTTTCTCTATTATAAAATTTCTGATTTTGTTAAGAACTTCATGCTCAATAATGACAAAATAGAAATAAAGAACAATGAGAAGGAACTCACATCTATTGCTTTCGGGAATGCAACATGGTACAGCAAGTTTGTCAGTTTCTTACAAATTTTAACATACTATGACCATGCAATTAGTACTCAGGGTTCTAGGTATTTACCAAATGATCTGAAAACTTATATCTACAAAAAAAACGTGTGCAAATGTTTATAGCAGCTTTAATCATAATTGCCAAAAATTGGAAACAACTTATATGTCCTTTAATGGGTAAAAGGATAAACTATGTCACATCATCCAATGTAATCTTATTTGTAGAAAAAAATACATATGTAATTAAGCCACAAAGGGCCTTAAATACATATTGGAAAGAAAATAACCTATTCTGAAAAGGCCATGTATTGTATGATTTCAATTTCATGATATTCTGGAAAAGGCAATAGTGTAAAAGTGATATCAAAAAAAGATGAACTGTTGCCAAGAGATTGAGGAGAAGGGGCATGTTGAGTAGGGAAAGCACATAGAATTTCTGCATGATGTTATAGTGGAGGACACATGACATTACGCATTTGTCAAAACTGATAGAACTTTATAGCACAAAGAGTGAACCTTAATATTTATAATTGTTTTTAAAAAATCATTTAGGAAGACAGAGGGCGACAGTTTGGAATGCAGAACGTGATAAAACAATCTAACCATAATACAAATGCATGACACAACTTCAATGCAAGTATGGGAGGAAAAGGTCCACATTCTGAGTAATGTTGGAAATGAGTGAGATCTGTAAGACTAAAGGCAAATACAATGTCCGTAAGAACTGTAGACTAGTTGATAAGGCTGTTTCTCACGGAACACGAGCTAACAATTGTGATACTGTACGCTGGAATTAAACAATGTAGTAAATGGGAGGTGGGGTGGGAGTCACGGTTCTCACTGCAGGAGTGGGAGGTCACAGATAAGCAAGAGGAGGAGGTAGAAGTATGCATGGGGTGATGGGTTAGAGTTGGAGAGATCAGTGTAAACACCTATTTAATTTAATATAGATATAGACGGTTACATATAAATATAATTATAGGTACATACATATACACGAGTTAGTACACACACACAGACACACACACATACATACATATATTTTTTTTTTCTTTCTGTTTCTCTGTCAGCTGGGAAGGCCTAAAAGCAGTGATACCCCAGTAGCAATGAGCATAGTTAGCACCCAGATCTTAGTGTCAAATACCATTATCCAATAAAAGAAAGCAAGGCTTTTCAGAGAAATGTATGTGATTCTCCACCTGGGCAAGAAATTTACAAGATGAGCTTGAAATATCTTTTAGTGTCTGGAAGAAATTGCTAAAAAAAAAAAAAAAAACTGATGGTATGTCAGGGAAACAAACCAACTAAAAGATTGTCTGATGTTCAGAGCTTGAAAAGTTTAAGCAACATTATAAATAATGTATCATTGGATTATACTCCAACATATGAAATATTCATAAGCTCACATTGATATAAATAAATGATCAAATAAATAAACAGATAAATCGAGGAGAAGAGATACATTTTCCACGCCAAAGAATTCCCAATAATTTACATAGATGCTCCACCCTCAAGGTTGTGGAGTGGAGCTTAACAAACTCCCCACTTCATAAGCATTAGCTAAAGATAGCAATTTCCTTCCAAAAACTACATTATGAAACGGGAGAGTAAGTTTTAGGGAGAGTAAGTTTTCAGCGGATAAATTTGACCAACCCTCCCCCAGCCAAGTGACCGAGGTTAATGTCACAGTGATAAGTAACGCTGAGAGTACGTGCCCTTGATACGCTGTGAAACTGCGGCAGCTTAACTCTGTGGTCCTCCCCGAAAACGTGCAATCACAGTCTGATCATAAGAAAAATTCAGACAAGTGCCACTTGAGGGGAATCCTACAAAATGCCTGTGCTCCTCAGAACTGTCCGAGTCATCAAACACAAGGACAGTTTAAGAAACTGTCACAGCCAAGAGGGTCTCTAAGGAAACGTGATGACTAAATTTAATGTGGCATCCCGGATGGGATCCTGGAGCATAAAAAGGATATTGAGTAAAAGCTAAGGAAGTCTGAATCACTCATGGGCTTTAGTCAATGATAAAATGTCAATATTGATTGATATTATAACAATATAAATATTGATTATACTAAATTTATCACATAAATGGAAGATCCTATAGGGGAAGCTGTGTGCTGAGCACATTGTAACTCTCAGTACTTAGCTCCAATTTTTTTTTGTAAATTTAAAATTTTTTTAAAGTAAAAAGGTTATTTTAAAAGGTAAGAAGAGACAAAAAAGGAAAATATGGACCGAGTACATTTACACATTTTGATTTGATATGGGAACCTTAAGTCATGTATCCATCTCTAACTGCAAACCTGCCTTCAATGGTGAGGAACCGCATTAACATATTTCCTTAGAGTTCACACATGCTCATACAACTTTATGGGAGCTGGAATACAGTACACACAGGAATTTTTATAATGAAAAGTGGCAATTTCCCATATCAAAAAGATGCAGAGTAAGAAAGATGACTTTGAAAGAACTAATTTAATTTTGCAAGTTACCAGTACTGAAGATTTTATATTTAAACCTGAAAGATGATTCTGTAACATAAGTTTATTAATTTAAAATGTAAAAGACCTCTACCTAAAAATAAGTTTTTAAATTAAGAGAATATATTTTCTCACAAGAAGCTGTTCATTTATTCTCATTGCCTTAAAGCATTAAAAAAAAAGGGAGAAAAGAGTTACAGACCCTATAAATGTATGAATTTAATGGAATATGAATTCAATTTTACCATCCCATATTATAGTTGTGGTTTATAGAACATTATTTCAGAGGTCGGAGAAATCTGAATTTCCCTTGTATATTACCATAAATGTGCATGGCTTTTTATCACCAGTTTATAAAGTGTAATTGTTAAAGGTGTCAGGAATTCTCTATATTTATATCTGAACAAGTACATTAATAGTCTATGAGGCAATGTGTTGGAGTAGAGATGTAAAAAATAACTAATATGGGTCTAAAGTTTCTGGTATATAAAATTATATACAAAAGTATAAAAATATTGTAGAAAAGTATTATCTACACCATAAAATCCATAGAATACTATTCTGACCCCCCAGAATATTGTAAATAGTATTTACCTAAAAGTTTTTAACAGGGAAATCCACAGAAAAAATGATAATGTAAAAGTTTAAAGTAAACCTAAATTCACATTTTTTCTTCTATTTTTAATATGGTATTCTTATTGAAAGCTTACTGTATATTAAGAGTTTTACATATACCCTCCCATCTAATCCTCATTTCAGAGGAGATTTACATTTTAATCCTCAATTCGGAGAAAATGAAATGAAGGCTTAAACAAACTAAACAATTTCCCCCAACGAAAAACAAAAATAAAACTATTAATGACTGGCTCTGAATCCATTTTTTTCCTAATTCCAAAGCTGATGTTGTCAATCTTCTATTATAGATGTTTCTACTGTTTATATACTACTTACATGTGATTAATACTTATCTTGAAATATAACAACAGAAATTTCAGGTTTGAAAATGACTTTTACTTTGCAAAACTCAAAGTGCAGTTTATTTGTCTCTTTCTAAAAGTTGAAACCGTGATATTTGGCATCAGTATTTGGGAATATTTTCATTCACACATCCGTTTACTCATAAATCAGCTAACAAAGCTTCATTAAGCCACTACTATGTCCCAAGTGCTGATTTAGGTGTCATGTATACAGCAGGGAAAAAAATTAACCAAAAATAAAATCCATGCCCTCATGGAATAATTTTCTGGAGGACGGAGATAGGCGATAAATTAAATAAGTATGATATATATATATATATGTAAGCATATATATATATAAATTTTAACTGGTGAGAAATGTCATGAAGAAAATAATGTTCAATAAAAATAGTAACAGGATATAATAATATATAATAAGATTGCAATTTAAAAACAGAGCGGTTAAAGAAGTTAGTAATAAAAACTTAATTGTGTACCTTTACTTCAAGAATGCAGGTACACGTATTAAATAGAAAACTGGATATAAAATCTGGACTTTGGGGGTGATGTCTGGGTAGGACATATGCATTTGGGAGCCATCAGTTTGTGGATGGCATGTCACATCCTGGAAGTGGACGAACTGTGTCAGCTGAGGTCATGGGGCATTCTAACACTAGGAGGTCAGTCGTGTAGATAAATTATCAAAGGAGACTGAGAAGGAAGGTGGTCAGGTAGGATGAAAAGAAGAAAAATATGGAGCGTTGAAAGCCAATTCAAACCAAGGGTCCAAGGAGGAGTTCGTGGTAAGCGCCGTCAGATGCCGCTGGTATGTGGAGAAAGGTGAAGACTGAGAACTGAATCATAGATTTAGGAACATGGAGATCATTGTTGGCCCTGGCAAGCAGTTTCTATGGAATGGCGGGGAAATGTCTCTTCACAGGAGGGGTGTAGGAGGAAAATTAGAGACAGCAAAGATACACAACTCACTCAAGAAGCTTTGCTGTAAAGGAGAACTGGAAGAGAAAGTGATGTTAAGTAAATACTTCTGTTGTTATTGCTTATTTCTTTGATTTAAGGGGGAAATTCTGTTTTTTCATCTAGAATTAGAAAAACTGAAGAAGATGCAGGAGTGACAAGGGGGAATGCAAAAGGAAGTTCCTTGAACACGTAGGAGGGCACGCAGTCCGTCCTCAAGTGATAGCATGAGCCTTGGCCAGGGACTCAGCCAGTGCACACCTGAAAAAAGGAAGTCCGAGAGAATGTGAAACTGTGTGAGTGTGGGCAGGTAGGGAGATGTGGTGGTAGAAATTGGCAAATGATCTCTGGTTGTTTAGATGTTCTTAGTAACATAAGAAGCGAGGTCATCGGTTGAAAGGACCGAGAGGTACTGGAGCTTGAGAAGATGATTCTTTGTGAAATCATCATAGGAAATAATTACAGAATGAACAGAAGAGATGAGGTAATACGTAACACCTTCTCATTGACATTAAGAGCGCTGAGTGTCAGAGGCAGGTGTGAACATGCAGTCAGTCGCAGCAAGAGAGTGTATTTTTTCCCAGCCAGCCACGTTCTGCAGCCAGCAGAGCTGTGTAGAGTAGACTGACAGATTTAAACAGGATTGCTGTGTTTTGTGGACATTGACCCCTAGAATTACACTATTTCTGGTTTGCTTGGAATAAAATGCTTATGTTAAAAAAATAACAAATGGAAATTATTCCAAAGAATAGAGGCTTTCTAAATCATTCTAAACATCACATCTGAAAGGCTTGCTTTATGGCATTTTCTGTTCCACTCTACATGTTATCTCTAGCTAATGGAGAAGGAGATTTACTCACTTGCTCTATCAGAACCAATTGATCCCACCAAAGAAAAAACACTATATCCACTTTGGTTATAGCTTAATCACAGCTTGAGGTTGAATGCAAAACCTAAGGTCGTTGTGTGATCCTGTTGCTCTACTTTCTGGAGTATATATGAATACAGGATCGTTTTAACTCTCATTTTCAGATCTGTGGAACATGGCAGGCTCAAATGAATGTTCTAGAATGTATTTAAGTTGAATAGGTAATAAATAATACTGCTTTAATATATGAGAATTTTACTTTCAAATTTAATAACCCAGGAGAGTGCTGTTTTGGTTTTCCCCAGCAAGAACAATTCTGGAGGTTTTCCTAGAGTTCAAACTCAAATGATAGAGTAGAAATAATGATTTGTCAAAACAGAAGCCAAAAAGTAGAAGCTGGCAGAACTGACGGGAGCAGCCATCTACGATTATTATAAAATTATAAAATGAGAATGAACATCGTGATCTGCAAGTAATGTGGATTTCTTTTCCATGTAACTATTTAAAACTGGGACTTTCCAGTCAACATTTCTATATCCAACACTGGAGATCAATTAAAAGCTCGCCAAAAAGTCCATCACTGAAAACCTGCATTTTGACTGAACAGGAAATTCAAAGCTCTTAAGGAAATTACTTCAAGGAGATAAAACATCTTACTTTTGGGGAATGAAATGTTGAGTAGGGGACCATAAAATAGAAATAGTGTTATCTTTTGAAGTTCCTCAAGAGCATCATATTCATAAAAATATACTTAATAACTATTTTAACTTCAATAAGAAATTACAATATTTTCCCTCTCCAAGAGTTTATTTTTAATTGAAACAGTAGTTGGGAGGCTGTGGCTGTCAACAGGCCCCTGATGGGGAAGTTGCTGGTGAAATGATTATTGATTGACTATCAACAATCTGGGCTTTCTCTTGCATGAATTAGCCTTCCGAAACGTGTAATGTAGTTATTTATCCTCTGTTACATTAAGGGTGAATGCCAAGGGGTGATTTCTCTCTCTCTCTCTCTCTCTCTCTCTCTCTCTCTCTCTCTCTCTCTCTCCCCCCTCCCTCTCTCTCCCACTCTCCTTCCCTCCCTCCCTCCCTCCCTCCCACTAACTCTAAGGTCATGAACGTTGCCCATCAACTATCATAATATTTAGAGAAGTCATTCACAAATTCTAAATTACAAGTGTTCACTTCTTTTTCTTACTCTTTTTTGGATATTGAATGTCTTGACTACATGATGCACACTGTGGTCACTTCAATTGTCCTTTTATTCTAAGAGAAGCCTGCAGCTATGTTATTATTCAGCTAAGCAGTGACTCTGTCTTTATATATTTTCTTTATTCAGTTATTCATAGAGCACAAAAATTGGCATGGACCTCATTAGAAAGGGAGGGAGAAGTCCATAAAATGCTGACACAACAGTATGATACTCATGATTATCACGCCGAAAGGAAATTAAGTCTGTAATAATAATAGTTTTGAATTTTAAATGTTCCATAATTTATGAACGCCTATTATAGACTTAATCTCACACAATATCATGCACTTTTCAGGAATCTTAGATAAGGCTATGAAAAGAAAAGCATACATAATATTTCAACCTCTACTTAATTTGCAAGGCATGGTTTTATGCAGTTAGATATGATCATTCACTTTCCCAGTAAAATTTGTTGCGATGAATATGAATCCAAAAAAGTTTTCATAAGTTTCTACAGTGAAGCTAATATTATAAAATACTTGATAGTAATATTAAAATGTCAATTATTTTTTGCTGTTTGCTTTATCAGAGTCAATAAAATATATTTTTACATTAATAACTATTATCGCAAGTCACATTAAATGCAACTTTTGATTGCTTTGTTTTTCATTTAACAAAAAAAGTATCCGCCAAAACCTAAAAAATACATGTGACAAATTGTAGAATTTTTAATAGACCAACACAATGATCATACATTTTTTTTTCCTCAGATTGATAGACAAGCCATATATATAGCATAGATATTTCTATAGGTTTCCCTGTATTTTTCATGGAAGAATTACACTTAATATAAAACTTAATGAAAATTAGTTTTGTGAACATCTCAGGTATACATCTATAGGAAGAATAATTTAAAAACCAAACATTATTGAAAAGATCTAAAATTTAAACCCCTAAATTCAGCTCTGTAGACATTTTCTTTCTTTTCTCTTCCTCCTCCGTCTTCGTTCTTTCTTGCTTGTATGCTTTTTGTCTCTCTTTTTGTAACGTAATTGTTAACTTTCTCTGACTCCCTTTCAACCAATACTGAGAGAAAAAGAGAAACTTGATCTTGCCTCTGTAGATAACAGCAAATTCACCAGGTCAGAATTTTAGAAGGTGACTTCAGGCGTGTGTTAGTCCTCTTTCTAATTTTTTTCCTTTTAGGTGGCGTCTAGATGTTGGGGAGGGAAAAGTTTGTCATATCCCGGCAGCAAGAAGGAGCCTCAGACCTGTGTGTTACCCACTTGAGTCCCCCAGCCGGACCGCAAGGACTGTCCCCATGTGAGTTGGCAGCCACCGCTTCTGTATGTTTCCTGCTAGCGCCTCTGGTTATAAAGCTCTGCCATTTTACATCCCAGATCTCCTCAAGTTCATGAAGTCAATGAGCAATTTCTTAAACTCAAAGACACTCAAAGACTCGTTAGCATCAATGGAATGAGGTTCTGTTTGCCTCTGGCAGCCGGAAGACACCATGCTACTGAGTCTGCTCTGCCACTGTGGTCCATCACTCAGCGGGGGACCCTACCTGGAAGCCTGGTGCTGGAGGTCCAGAGAAGAAGTTGGAAAAACACCTTCTATTTACAGATTCTCTTTTAACGTATCTGAGTTTTTATTGCTGCACTCTCATCCTGCCTATTCACATCTGCTTACATTTGCATCTTATCATTGATAAAATGAATCGCTATGATTTTTGCTACAAAAATATACCTTTTTTAGTCTTGATATGGTTTATGCTTCAAAGCAAGCATTCCAAATTAAGAACAAATGCGTCTTTAACAATTAACTAGCTATAGAGAAGTATATCCACTCCTTCCCTGTGTTGTTTCCCTTGACGGTCTTCAAGTGTACACATGCATGTGTGTGTGCATGTGCGCAGGAGAAAAAGACCGTCATAAATTAAAACACTCCATTCAAGCATGACTCTTCCAAAATTTCACTTTTAGTTGCAACTATACACTGATCACTGAAAGGCTTTTGCCTATTCAGTGCAATAATGTAATCCCGGACCGAGAAAGTATGGATTTACTCAAAAAATAGTGCTATAGGCATTTTATTGTCAACTTGATAACTAACTAATCTTTTATATCCAGAGTATCTAGCTTTCATACAGAATTCTCCTAGACACCATCCAACATAACATGATCACAGTCACTAGAACTATTATGAACTAAATAATGTAGTGCTTACTCCCTGATTTTGAAGGAAAATTGAAATCTCCATATTAAAGTAATTTGAGTTTGTGGCTTTTCTGAAAACGTATGACATTCTAGAACATTCTTAACTATATTAAATATAGTAACCAATGTTTGCGAAATATGTTACAGAATGAGTTAAGATTAAAAAGTCATGCATGTATATTATGAAATCATGAATAGATTTTTTTTCCAAAAGAAGATAGAAAAATGGCCAAAAAACATGAAAAAATGCACAACATCACTAATCATCAGGGAAATGCAGATTAAAACCAAAATGGGTTAACACCTTACCCTGTCAGAATGGTTATTACTAAATAATAAAAAAATATAGATTTTGGCATGGATATTATGAAAAAGAAACGCTTATGCACTGTTGGTGGGACCATAAATTAGTACACTGTTATGGAAAACAGTGTGGAGATTCTTCAAAGAACTAAAAATAGATCTACTGTTTGATCTTGCAATCCTACTATTTGATATCTACTCAAAGGAAAAGAAGTCATTTTACCCAAATGTTTATCACAGCACAATTCACAATTGCAAAGATATGGAATCAACCTAAGTGCCCATCAGCTAATGAGTGGATACAGAAAGTGTGGTGCATATAAACCACGGAGTACTACTCAACCATAAACAGGAATGAAATAATGCTTTTGCCACAACTTGGATGGAACTGGAGACCATTATCCTAAGTGAAGTATCTCAGGAATGGAAAAACAAACACCCATATGTTCTCACTAACAAGTGGGGGCTAAACGATGGTTATACATGGTCATAAAGTGGTAAAATGGACATTGAAAACTAAGAAAGAGGCAAAGGTAGGGGGTGAGAGATAAAAATTTACTTACTGGGTACAATGTACACTATTCTGGTGACAGGCACACTAAAAGTCTTGACTTCAGCATTGTACAATTCATCCATGTTATGAAAACACTTGTACCACCTTAATATTTTGACATTTTAAAAGTCATGTATATTATGAAATCTATTTAATATTGATTAACTTTCATGAGGCTTTTAACAGCCTTGTGTCCTAAAAGATTCTTCATTATTATTTTTTTAAATTATTATACAATAAAATTGGCTTTTTTGGTGTACAATCCTTTGCATAGATTTGTGTAACCACCACCATAATTTTGATAATTCTACTAACTCCGGCGTACTATTCTTTTATAGTCACACCCTACCCCCCAACCCTCAACCCTGAGAACCACTCATCTGTTCTCCATCACTACAGATTTTTTTCTCTTTGACAATGTTGTATAAATGGAATCATACACTCTATAACCTTCTGAGACTGGCTTCTTTTACTCAGCAGTAAAAGAAATGCAGCCAAGTTTTTTCACTCATCAATAGCGCATTTTTTTTGTGTTGCTGAGTAGTGATCCATTATATGATATAGACCAGTTTGCTTTTCCATTAACTTGTCAAAGTACAACTGGGTTGTTTCCAATTTATAACAATTGTGAATAAAGCCAATATAAATCTTTGCATATAGCAATAGGAATTTTTTGTCTTGCTTTTTAAATAGTTTTATTGTGTTCCAGCTATTTGATTGTGATATGTCTGGATGTCGATTTCTATGGATTTCTTCTGTCTGAAGTTCACTGAGCTTATTTAATCTGTATAGTTATATATAACCAATTTTAGAAGTTTCAGTCATTATCTTTACACATACTTTCTTCTCTCCTGGGGTTAGTTTACACAAATGTTGGACTTTTGGCTACTGTTCGACATGCCCCTGAAGTTCTGTTCATGTTTTCTTTGTTTACTTTTTCTTTTTTGTTCAGACTGGATGAGTTTTACTGATTTATCTTGAAGTTCACTGACTCAGAGAAAAGTGTCACCTACATTCTACAATTCAGCTCATCTAATGAATTTTATACTTTGGTTATTGTATTCTTCAGTTCTAAAATTTATATTGGTTGTTCTTTATCTCTTCTAATTCTTTGTTTAACTTGTCTGTTTTTCTATCTATTTTGAGAGTTTTAATGATTGCTTATTGGAGTACTTACACCATAACTGTTTTAAAATTGTTTTTCAGATAATTCCAACATCTGTGTTACCTTAGGGTTAATATGTGTTGATTCTCATTTCCACTTAGTTAAAATGTTCCTAGTTCTTATAATACCAAATGATTGCACATTATATCTTGGACATTTGGAATATTATATTTTGATATTTAATATCAAATATTTGAAATATTTGGTTTAGCTGACAATTGGTTCAGGCTACAAGGGCCAACCCACCTCCGTGGGCTGTGGTCCCAATGTGAGTTTAGCCTCAAAGCTTTTGCAGTGCTATTTGGATATGTCCAGCATGTCTGCCAGCCAGTGGCCAGTTTGGGACTTGGGCTGTGGTCTACCTATTAGTTCAGTTCTCCACATCTTTGATATCTTATTGTCAATCAGATACATCCTTGGAGGTGAGCCCCTGTATGTCCTAAATTCTTAATGGTCTTGGTTTTGGAGTTTTATTTTTTTCCCCTAAGCTCTTTGCTTTCTGTGTTCTCCGTGGCACTTTCTGTTACTCGGGGTTCCCCCTAATTTTTCTTTAACCAGAAAGGTAGGGTTTGGTTTATGCCATTCTACTAACATCTCTGTGATTGTGCCCTCTTCTGAGGACAAGCAGCAGGAGGACAGAAAGAGGAAAGACAAAAAAAAAAAGGCAACATTTCATGGATCAGGGAGAAAGACTCCTCACTCTCAGGGTTTAGATAATGTGTCCAGGTGATTGCTTAAGGGCTGGGATGCAATACAAAGGTAAAATAAATTAAAAATTATTTTAAAATCAGAAAGAAAAAGAAATAGAAAATTCCTGCAGTCTCTCTGAGCATTAGGAATTCCCAGCCAGAAATGGAGGGCCACTCTCAGAGCATGTGCCCAGAGCCCTCCCTCTTCCAGACTCTAGGGTACATCACATTCAGGCTGCAAATAGTAGAAGGGAAATAAATGATAAACTCACTGTGGCCTTGTTGGTACTTTGCATTTTAGTCTTCTCCAATTCACTTGCTGCTATTTAAATTTCAAAGTTCTCAAAAACCTGCTCCATGCATTCTGTCCAGATTTCATAATTGAGTTCAGTAGACAGAGTGGAATGTAAGCACTATGTCTCACCCAGAATTGAAACTATTTTTTCAAATGTATTCTATTTGTTATTATATGATCACGATAAATAGCTATCAACAAAGTGAATATGCCAAGACCAGGGGTGGGGAAACTTTTCATGTTGGAAGATTGCATTAATTTAGCTATAATCAAATAAGGCTGCTTTCAAGAAACTTCAGTTAGATATGCTTAAACATGTACATTATCTAACTACTGTGTACTTAATAATTTCAAAAAATGAAACCATTTGTTAATTTTAAATTTAACTAACCTTTTAGTTACTTTGTTGTATCTCCTTTTTGTTGGAAAGCATTTGAATAATTGGTTGCAGCATGGAGGTCCACAGTTGCAGTTGCTCCTACTACCTATTACACACACACACACACACACACACACATACACAGAGACACACATCGCTCAAAAGGACCGAAAAATTATTCCCCCTCCAAAAAAGACGTTCAAGCATCTGAAGAAACAGTGGGAGTTGTGTGGGAGGAGGGTGGATTTGAGGAGTGGTATCACTCTAACTGATATGAGTGAGAAGGAAACAGGTGAGAACAGACGTGGGAACCATGAGGACTGGAAGGACGGGTGTTGTGTCATCCACTGCTTGTTTCTTGCTATTTGTCTCTGTGCCTTTAAGGTAGCATGAAGGGGGAAGGCTGTTGAATGACTTAGACCACGACAGGATTCAGAGTATGTGAAAGAATTGGGAGACCACAGAAAGAGATGCGTTCACGGAAGGTATATGAGAAAGAAGGAGGTGAGGTGAAAATTGCAATATTCTGTCATTAAATTGGATGGGACGGAGATGGACGGTGTCATATGACCAGATTTTGTTTTCTCCCATGGTATGACCTATTTTTTGGTCTTCTCGTAACTGTATTATTAATACCTTTCCACTTAGCATTCTGTTTAGCAATGTATGCACTTACATCTACCACAAGTGGGGGAAAATGATACTTTGAAGTGAAACATTTTTTCTAGATATTTTCAACAGCCTTTGGTTAAAACAAAGAAAAGAGAGGAAAAAAAAGATCCATCCATTTAACTTCTCAATTATCCCTAATTCTTCTCCAATCACTTCTGAGATAAGAGTTGATTAAGTTCTACTGATTATTTTTCAACTGGATTCTTTAAAAAATATCAAGCACCTCAAGTTGATCCTCTAGGCACATATATTATTATTCTTCTTGTTCATTTTTTTCTTCTCATAGCTGGCTTTGTTTTAAGGATTGAACCATTCATTATTCTTACATTTGACCAGCAAAGATCTATAATGTGTCTGTATCTCAACTCAGTGGAATTTGAATTAACAAAATAAGGCATTATAAATAGTAAATTATTTTTGTTGCTATTCTTGAATAGCAAATTATTTTAATAAAATTGATCATTCATGTGTTACTTTGGAATGATGATATGAGAATACATGCCAGAAGCCTCCACATCTGAAAAATTCTTTCTGGAGTGTGTGAATTTAATTGTGCTTTGAACATGCCATTCATTATAAACACACTTATCCTATATATGTCATTTTCCTCCTATTTATTTCATTCATTTGCCTTGTACATGAATAGAATATTAATTAATATGCTATTATAAGTCATCTTTTAATTTCCTTCTACTTTCCATCTTCTGCTAGTGGATTTAAGGGACAGTCATCACTATACATTTCATGTACATATTACATCATATTAACCTGAGAGTGATTATTATAATGAATACAATTATATGAACACTGCTAACTTTCATCCAAAATATTCTATGAAGATTTATCTTCCTGTTCTATATCTATGTATATTCATGTAA
Organism: Cheirogaleus medius; assembly: GCA_008086735.1. NCBI lineage: Eukaryota > Metazoa > Chordata > Mammalia > Primates > Cheirogaleidae > Cheirogaleus > Cheirogaleus medius. The sequence continues at coordinate 41,029,278 of VBSM01000483.1, forward strand.
GGGTCTGCCAAAAAAATGAACAATCATTATAAGAATAATGCTAGAGGAAACTACACAGTGTGGTGTAGACACAAAGATACGCAACAAGACCAAAGTAACAACAGAATCCAGAAACAGACCTACACATATATTGGCACCTGATTATGACAAAGGTGTCACTGTAATAAAGGGTCCTTGTATCTATTGGATATATAGTAAAAGTAAATATGGAATCCTGTTTCATACCATACACAAAGATAAATATTAATAACATATTAAATAAATATAAATATTAGAACAGAAATACTTTTGAAAGAAAATATAGGAGAACATCTTTTTTTGGAAAAGCAATAATTATTAAAAGTTACTGACGATAAAAAAAGTTAGACTATGTAAAGAAAACATTATTTGAATCTTCAGAAGATATCACTTAAAAGAATGAAAAATCAAGCTTCAGAGTGGGCTAGAATATTATCGATTCTTACAAGAAAATTTGTATCCAGAATATATAAAGAATGCCTCAAAATCCATTAGAAAGGGGCAGGCTAGCAAATAGAAAAATTGACAATTGTATTTTCCAAGGAGAATAACCAAATGACCAAGAAATACATGAAAAGGTCATTTGTTAGTCTTCAAGGAAATGTGACTGGTCCCGTTAGGCAACTATTCGAATTTTTTTTAAGTGACAAGTGTTGGCAAGGATAAGGAACAACTAGTCCTCTCATCCATTTCTGGTATGGCCATGTGGTACAACCCCTGGGAGAATAATTCAGTATATAGAATTATACTGAGCATATCTGTATGCTATGACCTATGAATCCCATTCCAATGTATATGTCTACATTTTCACCAAAAGACATGGACAGGCCTACTCTTGTCCGTGAGTATTATTCTCACTAGCTCCAAACTGAACGTTACCAAAATGCTTATCTGTAAATAGATACCTAAAAAGAAACTACTATATATTCACATATTTAAATAATACATAGAAATGAGAATAAACAGACTGTAGTGTTTCAATATGCACAAATCTAATAAGCAGGATATTGATAGAAAGAAGCCAGGCACAAAATGGTACATATATAATATTTTGTTTTTATAAATTTCATTAAAATTCAAAAATAAAAACAGTGTTAGAAGTCAGGCTAAGGATTACATTTGGGTGTGGGGGGATAGTGACCGGAAGAAAGTGCCACATAGGCTCTGGGGTTTTGGGTTTTGTTTCCTAATCCTGATGCTGGTTACATGATTCTGTTCAGTTGTATGAGAGTTCACCAGGCTATACACACTCATGGTTTGTTTCATGTTCTGTACTTGCATAATACATTAATACAGTTTTTGAACAGAAATGCAAATCATAATGACTGTCAGTGCAAATTCACTCTCCAGTTCATGGCAGCTCTTTTTCCTCTTTGTCGTCTAATTCCTGTCTGCTGTGTAAGTTTACGGTAGTAGCCAGACCCCAGACATCATCGAACGTTTAGCCTGCACTAGAATCTAGAAGGCATATGAACGGCTTATATCTCTCAAAATAATTCCCAGTGAATTTTTTTCTGAGTAAGAATTGACAAGATTGAGAAGTTTTCTGGTCCACTTTTTCCATGGTTGTCAAAACAATTATGCAGTACTTGTTTTATTTCCCATATACAACTACATTTGTAAAACTCTCTGTTGAAATACAAAGTATTAATGAGTTGTTATGGAGAACAATAGATTTGTGAGCTATTGAAATCAGACTTTGTTCAAATGTTGTATGTGTGTGGGTATTATGATTGGTGATTTCTGTTTTCTTAATCTAACAAGAACAAAGACTATGAGAGCTGACATATGTAAAATATTTTACTAATACATTTCTAAGGACAGCCATTCACTTTTGGAGATCTTGATGGTTTAAAATAATAACTTTTAATTAAGTAAAGAAACGTGTTGTCCTGCTGTCTTTTAAAAAGCAATTGCTTCTTTTACTGCATGCTGAATATGTATGGTTTAATGGGGGTAGGACCCGTATTTTATTTCTCTATAAGCTAGTAAATATTGTAAATATTCTTCATATTCTTTAGGTTGCTTTTAAATCATATGGCCCTTAATGTCAGCAAGCATGTAAGTGAGTAAAAAAGGTTGACATCCAATTAACACTGGCTTTTACAAGTTTAATGAACAGTGATAAATTTAAATTCCTTCTTTGACACTTTTAAAGAAAGCATAATAACAAGTGGAGTGCACTAGAGGGGATGTTGCTGTATTGATTCATAATAAATTCTTTCTAAATCATTTGTTTTCAGAAAGGAGGAATTTGCTTTGCAATGAAAGCCATAGGTTATTTAAACATTTCTGTCTGCTGTAAAGCCAAATAATAAAATACAAATCCTTACACTATATAAGAAAATCACAGGGTCTAAGCCCAGGCTTGCTGTTTTATTTGATTTTATTTTTAGATATTCAATTTGTAGATGTGTCTTGATTTCCCTTTATTATTTGTCTGCCAATATGCAGAATGTTCCATGTTGTCAAGGTAACATCAGAGATTTTTATAAAATGCAACATTGTAGTTTTAATTAGCAAGTAAAACTTTTGCATACAAATTTACTGTCTCAAAATCTATTCCTATTAAAAAAGTCTTTGTAAATGATAACATAATGACACTCTTGCTGCTATGAATTGATATAAATTATTTAAAGTAATCCCAATATAGCAATAATTAATTCAGCTTTTATGTGCATAATGTAACATTTTGAAATGATAATAACCAATCATAGTCATTTCATATACAAGTGATTCTGAAAATCATCTAGTATTTATCTGATTGTAGTATGACTAAGGGTTTCATAAATTAATTGTGATAATTTTCTCATAGAGATGTCTAAGAATTGAATTTTCATCATTTTTATTATCTATATTATTTTTAAAATGCATCTTGCACAATGCATATGCATTTCCTGCTATATATATAGCAGGAAAATTTGGTTCCTTGACTTTTTTCTCAGCTTTATTGAAATATAATTGACAAATTATTAAATATATTTACCATGTATAAAGTGATGTTTTGTTATATGTATACCTTGTGAAATGACTATCACAAGCCAGCTAATTAACCTAACCATCAACTCACATAGTTATTTTGTATGGGAGGGATAGGGGGAGGCGAGAACATTTAAGGTCCATTCTCTTAACAAATTTTGAATATACAATATAGTATTGGGAACCATAGTCACCACGCTATACATTAGATCTCTAGAACTTATTCATCTTATAACTGAAAGTTTGTACCCTTTATCAACATTTCTCCATTTCCTCCATCCCACAAGCCCCACAAAAAGAATGGCAACCACCATTCCACTCTCTGCTTCTACAAGTTCAACTTTTTAAAATTCAACATATAAGTGAGATTATGCAGCATTTGTGTTTCTCTGTCTGACTTACTCTACTTAACCTAATGCCCTCAAGTTTTATCCATGTTGTTACAAATGGCAAGATGTCTTTCTTTTTTATGGCTGAATAATATTCTATTGTTTATATATACACACTACAATTTCTATTTTAAAACAGAGAAACTTTATGAACTCATTACTGTTTTATGAAAACTTCATTTTTCCTCACTTTGAGAAGCTGGAGAATTAAGCCACAAGATGCATTCCTAACAAGGCAAATCTACTTTCCAAGCTTTCTATAAGGTGATAGTCTAACTTATTTCCAAAGATACCAAAAGATACCAACATATTCTTGTGTAAATCTACTCCATATTTACTTAACCTCATAAAAATTAATTTTGGCAAATATCATTCTGTGTGACTTTTCACCCATAGAGGCCTTGTTCAAACGCATAGGCGTTTCACGTATAGGCACCGTGGGACAGCTATAGTGTAGCTAAGTTGAGTGTGAACGATGTCTCGTTCATCATTACCTATGTCATTGTCTCAAATGAAGTCATCGCCCATTAAATGTTCTAGTAAATGAAAAAAAAAAAAACCACGTTGACTCCTATCTCACACATGGACAAAATTAATTAGATGTGGATTCTAGGTCTGAATGAGAAAATAAAATAAGTGAGCTTGTATAATAAAATATAGAAATCATCTTAATGACCCTAAAGTAGGAAAAAAAATTCTCAAAGGATACAAAAAGCACTAGAACTAACAGAAAAATAATTAATGAATTGCATTTCATTAAAATTAAGAATTTCCGTTCATTGAAAGATATGTGAAATAAGTAGGTAAAACATGGTAAGAAAGGGGAGCTCTCTCTAGATAGAAAGATAGATTAGATAGATATAGATATAGATGTAGATTTATCCAGAACTCATATCTCTTATGCAAAATACATGAAGACTGCCCACAAGTCATTAAGCAAAGGCAAAAACACTCCAATTTAGAATTGCCAAAATACATAATAAGAACAAAGCAACCATGACAATTTGACAGCTGTCCATTGGTGGTTATCTCAGCACTGTTAGGGAGGCTCTAGGTTTCTCCTGCAGAACATAAACAATTTTGCCTAACACCAATATCAGACAGGGCTACTTTGTAACAGCATTTGGGTGGGATAAAAACAAGAGCCTTTATTATCATGCCCAAGCATAGACAGAAACAGTAAGACAGTGCAAACCACAAAAATTAACAAGTATTCTCCTTTCCCACCTACCATGAGTGTCTGCTGATATTTTACCAATTAGAGATTTAACCACACCCAATTCTCTCCCTCTCATGGGTAGAAATTTTTAGCAGACCAAACCACTAAGTTGCCCTTGCTACCTGATAACATTTAATGCAGAGCAAACCCTATTTTCTTGAACACAAACAAACTCAGGCCCAAGCCCTGTGATAAAACTCTCTTCCCACTCTTTTATTGAGAAGACTCATGATTTCCCATGTTGTATGGCCCCCTCACTGCAGCAAGTAAACCCAAATATGGTTAACGGCAGATATGTTCCTGGTGATCTTTAGCTGGTGGGCACTAGTAATAAACAGAAAGGTCAAAAAGAATAAACATAGGCCAGTAAGCATAGGAATGCAAGCTAAATGACATTGTTTTACAAGGAAATTAAAATATAACTAGAATGAGAATACCTAAAATTTAAAAGTTTGACCATATCAAATGCTGGAAAGTATATGGAGCAATTGGAAACCTTCCACATTATTGGTATAAGTGAAATATTTCTTTTCACTTTAGTGGTTTTTTTTTTTTAGGTAATTGACATATAGTAAGCCACCAATATATGAGTATGATTTGATACATTTTGACAATTCACAATCTTGTGAAATCATCACTAAATTAAAAATAATGAACATATGCTTTGCCCCCAAAGCTTCCTCAGGCTCTTTTGTCATCCCTCTCTTCCTCTCAGACCCCAACAACCATTATTATCTTTATAATACTATACTTTAGTTTGGATTTGCAAAAATGCTATATAAATAGAAGCATACAGTATGCACATATTTTTGTTCTAGTGTCCTTCAATTATTATAATTGTTTTGAGATTCATCAATAATTTGGGTTTATTAATAGTCCATCATTTTTCACTGCTGCATAATGTTGCATTGTATGAATAAACCATGGTTTGTTATACTATTCATCAGTTAATTGACATTTGAATTGTTTCCAATTTTTAGTTATTTCAAATAGCTGTTATGAACATTCATATAAAAGTCTTTGTATGGACATCTGCTTTCATTTATCCACCTAAGAATGGAATGGCTGGACCACATGGTAGATGCATACTTACCTTTTTAAGATACTCCCAAACTGTTTTTAAAAATTGTTTCACCAATTTCAATTCCCAACAGCTCTGTCTAAGCTTCAATTGCTCTACATCCTTGAAAATATTGGTGTAGTCATTTCAGCCATTCTAATAGACATGTAGTAGAATCATTATGTTATTTAATTTACCTTTCTCTAATGACTGATGATGGTGACATATTTTGATGTGGTTATATGCCATTCATATATCTTCTTTGGTGAACTGTCTGTTCAAAACTAGAAACAGCCCAAAAATCCATCAAGGAGAGAATGAAAAATAATGAGCAGCACATCCATTCAATAGAAAATAGCACAATAATAAAGTATGAGCTTCTGTTAAACACAAGAATATCGATATATCTCACAGACATTATGTTGAGCAACCACAAGCTCAACACAAAGCAGAACATACTTAATGATCCCATTTTGTGAAGTTCAAGAATAGGCAAAGTAAGCTACTGTGATAGAAGTTAGAATAATGGCTCCTGGGAGGTATTTGAGATGTTTGAGATAGGGCAGAGGGGTTATGAATATTGTATATCTTGATTTGAGTATCATGTGTATATAAATAAGTGAAAATTCACCACAGTATACACATAAAATTGTTGAATTTTGATGTAAGGCATTACTCAAATTTTTTAAAAATGATTTATGAAATATTTACCTGTGATTCACCAAGGCAAAATAAGGTTTTGCTTGGCCACCTATTGATGGATCACCAAGACTAAAGCAATGTAATTTCTTGCTTTATCTGACATCAGACATCCCAAAATTTATTGGCATGTTTTTAAAATAGATTAGGAGACACTGTGTAATTAGCATAAATTACATTTTAAATTTTATATTGCTATAAATAACTTTTATAAGTTTATATTTATATTACTAGTATATAGATTAAATACATCAAAATAAAAAATTTTAAGTTTGTATGGCCACTGAAGTATTTTTTTTACTTGTTCATAGTTTTTAATTGTCTGATAGCTATTACCCAGAATACTTGTCACTTTCTGGATTTTTATATATGATGACAGTGCACTGTTTATGTGCAATCACTTTTAAAAAGGCAGGACATAAACATCCAAAGACTTAAAGATGTGTCAGTCAGCTGCTGTGGAGAACGTTAATTTAAATTCAATCACTGCCTGGCTTCTATAGGGCTGCTGTGTGTCACATTTATATCTGCACATGATGAATGTGATACATATATGTGTAAGACAAAGGTAAATGCATTAGGTTAGGAGTAAGAACATGATCATTCCAAATAGACTAAAAGCTTTATTTTCTATATTCAGATCTTAAGAAATTCTTGTTTATTCATTTCCCTCCATATGTTTCAAAAATTCAGAAATGCATTATTTATTGTTATTATCTGAAATCTTTGTATAGCAATTTACACCTGTCATTTTTCAGAGTTCTTGTCTTAGAGTGGGTGCATAATGTCATCTCAGTTTTTTCCTTTATCACTCCCTATACTCCTCCCTGCCTTCTAACGCCAACTACATATCCACCTTCAAGTTTTCAGGCTTAAAGATCCAATTCTACTTGTCTTCTTCTTATATGTTTTTTGACAATTTTAAATGTTTTCATAGATTATGCCACTTTTTGTGATAGAGTACATCAGATTTTTTTCTCCTTTAACATGTTTTTTACCTTTAATGTATAGGCATTTCTTATGCTCTCTGTGGTGGGATCAACTCCATTATATGAAGCTCATGTACCATAATGGTTAAGTTCTATTTCATATATGAATTCATTTGATTTAGTTATTAAAACAATTGATGGTATATATAGGAAGGCACACACTTTAAAAAAGAACATCTTTTAAATAAATAAAAGGCTGCGTAGTCTTTCTAGTTATCTTGTACCCTATGTGCATGCACTATTTGATCAAGGAGTGAAGCTCTGATCTTAAATTTCTTCCACTAAAATACCTTTGTTTGCTTTTTGATGTTCTTATTTTGATATAACACATTTAAGATATGCATTTATATCATTCTCTGATTTAGGTATTAGAATGTGCTTCTAAAGATTTTTTACTCCAGATCTGCGAAAAATGATGATGGTATTTTCATAGGGATTGCATTGAGTCTGTAGATCACTTTAGGTAGTAGGGACATTTTAAACAATATTGATTCTGCCAATCCATGAGCATGGTAGGGTTTCCCATCTGTTTACATCCTCTACAATTTCTTTTCTTAGTGATTTGCAGTTCTCCCTATATAGGTCTTTCACCTCCTTAGCTAAATATATTCCTAAATATTTAATTGTCTTTGATGATATTGTGAAAGGTGTTGCATCTTTGATTTGATTTTTGGCTTGACTGTTATTGGTATATATGAATGCCACTGATTTGTATGCATTGATTTTGTATCCTGAGACTTTACTGAATTAATTTATCAATTCCAGGAGCCTCTTGGTTGAATCCTTGGGGTTTTCTAGATATAATGTCATATTGTCAGCAAAGAGTGAGAGTTTGACCTCTTCTGCCACCATTTGAACACCCTTGATTCCCGGCTCTTGTCTGATTGCTCTGGCAAGGACTTCCAGCACTATGTTGAATAGAAGTGGAAATAGTGGGCAACCTTGTCTGGTTCCAGTTCTAAGCAGGAATGCTTTCATTTTTCCCCATTCAGTATGATATTGGCTGTGGGTTTAGCATATATGGCTTTAATAATTTTGAGGTATGACCCATCCATGCCTATTTTGTTAAGAGTTTTTATTAAAACAGTGTGCTGAATTTTCTCAAATGTTTTTTCTGTCTATTGAGAGAATCATATAGTCATTTTTTCTTGCTTTTATTTATATGGTATATTACATTTATAGATTTGCATATGTTGAACCATCCTTGCATCTCTGGGATAAAGCCCATCTGGTCATGGTGTGTTATTTTTTTGATATGCTATTGAATTTGGTCTGCTAAGATTTTTTTTTTCCTCTTTTTATTTCATCATATTATGGGGGTACAAATATTGTTAAGGTTACATATATATAAGGTTATATATATTGCCCTTGCCATCCCTAAGATTTTGTTGAGAATTTTTGCATCTATATTCATAAGGGATATTGGTCTGTAGTTTTCTTTTTTTGTTGTGTCCTTTCCTGGCTTTGCTATCAAGGTGATATTGGCTTCATAGAATGAGTTGGAGAAGATTCACTTAGGTGCCCACATGGAAGTAATATTCATGGGGTGCTAGGTCAGTGGGAGGGAGTGGTGGGGTTGGGTAAACTCATAACTAATGGGTGTGAAATGTATGGTATGGGGGATGGGCACACTTATAGCTCTGGCTTGGATGATGCAAAGGCATTATATGTAACCAAAATGTTTGTACCCCCATAATATTCTGAAATTTAAAAAAAAGAAAAATAAATAAATTGGAAAAAAAAGATTTTTTTACTCTAGAGAATTTCAACTTTATTTTGCAATTGTATATTTAAATTGAGAGAATTATTGTGTTTTATATTAAAAAAGAAATAGATTTAATTTAAATGACATGATGTTATCACTAAATTTACTCATTATGGAAAATATTCCAGGTGTAAAGAGTTATATGATGTCAAAAATGTAATAAAATGAGAGTGACTAATGTACTATTATTTTTTTTCTTTTTCTCCTTTTTAGTTTTGCTTTGATTTAAATGAAACAAGAAGCATGTATCTAGTTGATTCAACAAAAAATTAGGCACATAAAAAGTAGACAGAGGTAATCCTAAGAAGGTCTAATAGTTATTATTGGGTATTTTTTACTTTTCCTTTTAATTTAATAGTGTTGATTCCTCCTTATCTTTGAAACACTCTCTTTAATTATTTTAACTGTTTTGAGTTAAAGATGACTGTAAATTCTCTGTCACTACCCTGCCAAGAAGTGGAGTTTATTTTTATACCCTCTTGAATCTGAACTGGCCTGTGTCATCTTTGACCTTTGGAACATGGCGGAACTAATGCTGTGCCACTTTTAGCCCTAGGCTTTAAGATTCGTAGCAGTTTCTGCTCACTTTCATGAAATGCCTCTGAGGTGCTTTTTTCATGGCCAGTGGAGGTAAAATGGCTGACAGCTCCTACTGTCAGCCACGTGAGGAAACCATCTCAGGCAGCCAAGTCTTTGCATATCTACGGCTCCAGATGCCGTCTAACTCAGACCACATGAGAGATGCCAAGCAAGAACTTCCTAGCTAACCTTAATCAATTCAAAGTGTTATTTTAGGCCATTCAATTCTTGGGTGAGGGGTATTACCCAATACAAAAATCTTTGTACAATAATTTAACAGTAAAGTCAGAAGTAAAATATTAACTATATAGTTTTTCTACTGTATTTTTGGCTGTCCTTCATTAAGATATATTGTAGGCTTATCTACCATGTTCAGTTAGTAAATGCTGGAGGTCTCCAATAATCAGCTGTTGTAATCTTCCATTTTTAATTCATGTTCTACCCTCGGGCAACTTCATCCTTATTTGTGGCTTAGTGATTATCTATATGATGATAACAAACCTACTTCCCCCTGTAAACTCCAGATGAAAATATCTAACCATTTACTTGATTTTGTAATTATATTTCTCAACACACCTGCCTAATCAACATTACTGTCTAAAATTATTTTTTTTTATTCTTCAATCTTGATTTTCTCCCAGTACTTTCCAAATTACTATTTCTATCATTCATCCAGTAAGGAAAGTCAGAAAACTAGAAGGCATGCTAGGGGGCCTCAACTCCAGCACATCCTACCAGCATTTCAGTATGCAATATTTTTCATGCCATCTCTGTTCCTGAATGTGTACTGATTCTGCTACTACCATGCAGTACAAGTGACCATTTTCTTTCACATTAACCATTCCAATGGTTTCCCAAGTTGTCTTTCCTCATCCTTTCTTGCATCACTCAAAATTCTTCTCCCTATTGCACTTGGGCTGATCTTTTCAAGGCACAGATCATTTTAAGAACTGTTTATGCATGAACCATTTCAGTACATATCCATTGCTGATATAATGTCTACTCTGTTTTCTACTGAAATCCTAGCTCCTAGTCAGGGCTCACTAAACAGTAAATGTATGCTGAACAAATTACCACATTTAGCTTTATAAAGATGGATAAAGAGAATTCTTGAAAAATGAATACAAAAACCCCATTTTCTCCCCACTCCCTCCTGTTTGATTTCCTATGAATGTTATTTCCATACGTGCACGTAAGTGTTGATCAATTAGTTCCAATTTAATGGTGAGTGCCTGTGCTGTTTCTTTTTCCATTCTTGTGATACTTCACTTAGAAGAATGGTCTCCAGTTCCATCCAGGTTAATACAAGGTATTAGTTCACTGTTTTTCTATGGTCAAGTAGTACTCCATGGTATACCTATACCACATTTTATTAATACCCTCATGAATTGATGGGCACTTGGGTTGATTCCACATCTTTGCGGTTGTGAATTTTGCTTCTATAAACATTCGAGTGGAGGTGTCTTTTTTATAGAACATCTTTTTTCCTTTGGGTAAATACCCAGGAGTGGGATTGCTGGATCAAATGGCAGTTCTACTTTTAGCTCTTTGAGATATCTTCATACTACTTTCCATCAAGGTTGTACTAGTTTGCAGTCCCACCAGCAGTGTATGAGTGTTCCTATCTCTCCGCCTCCATGGCAGCATCTGTTATTTTGGGACTTTTTGATAAAGGCCATTCTCACTGGAGTTAAGTGGTGTCTCATTGTGGTTTTGATTTGCACTTCCCTGATGATTAGAGAGCTTCTGTACAGTCAAGGAAACAATCATTAGAGAAAACAGACAACCTACAGAATGGGAGAAAATGTTTGCATGCTACACATCCAATAAAGGGCTGATACCTAGAATCTATAAAGAACTCAAGCAAATCAGCAAGAAAAATTCAAACAACCCTGTTAAAAAGTGGGCAAAAGACATGAACAGAAACTTTTCAAAACAAGATAGACTAATGGCCTAACAAACATATGAAAAATTGCTCAACATCTCTAATCATCATGTTTTTAGTTTTAATGATATTTGATATATGAAATTTTCCTATTATGGATCCCCACTTTGCTGTCAAGCCTAATACTTCTTTATAAAGAGATAGAACTCAAAAATTCTCCCCTAAGATTTTTCTTAAAAGTATTATAGTTTTACATTTATGTCTACAGTCCATTTTGAGTTAATGTTCGTATAATGTATGAGGTTTAGGTTGATAATGATATATATATATTTATTTATTTATTATCACCTGTGGATGTTCAATTGCTTCAGTACCATTTGTTTTAAAGTCTGTACTTCCTTTATTGATTGCTTTTACATTTTTGTCATAAATAATTTGAGCATATTTTTGTGAGTCTATTTCAGGATTCTCTCCTCTATTTCATTGATCTATGTGTCTATCACTCTTGCAACACCACAGTGTCTTGATTACTGTAACTACATATTAAGCCTTAATACTGGATAATTCCCACTATATCTTTCTTTTTCAAGAGCAACACCAAAAACCTTTATTTAGAATATTAAATCTAAACTGACTTTAGTTTAAACTAGTTGAAGGATGGAACTTTCCTTCATTTTGATTGTATAAATAATTCATGCTGCTTTCATAGAGAGCTACCCAGCGAGACATTTGCCTCTGTTTCAGTTAAGGTTCTAGAAATTTGGTTTTATGGTTAATGACTATAGTCAACATATTAGATAATCTAATAAACATTAATCACAAATTCAAGTATATCAATGTCAAGGCATCATTGATAATTTTTGTTAATAGTTATTGCACCAGTTGGAATTGGGTAATTTGTACATTAGACAAAATATAAAATAAATTACACAATATATGATAGTCTTCTCTCATGTAGAAGTGTGGAGATAGACATTCTGGAGTAGACTAGTTGGCTGTCTTCCAAGAAATCCTCAAACCCAGGTTGCTTTTGGCTCACCATTAGGTCCTTTCTCTAAGGCACGGCCCTCATCCTCATGGACCAATGTGGCAGAATTCACTTTGCAGACAAAGTACAAAGGAAGGGAAAGGAAGAGGGGCAAAGACTTGAGCAAAATGCGTTTTACAGAAGATTCAAGAAAGAAGTCACAGAAAACCTTATTGACCAAGATTTAGTCCCATGGACATACATAGAAATCTGTGACAAAGGTTTCTAAATTAGCTTTTATGCTAAGTGGGTATGTGTCCAGCTAAAAATGTTATTCCTATGGAAAAAAAAGAAAAAAGATGTCTAGAGACATTGAGAAGTTTCTACAAGACTTACCGTAATTTTTTATTGAAACAAATGCAAAATGTGAAGAATACATTTCTAATTTACTATGCATTATGTACTTCAACATTTCAAAGCATGAATTTAAAGTATTATTACCAAGTTATATAAGTGTGTATTTCCCTGGTTTTTGCACATGACTTTTAGTTTTGGTCAAGGGAACTGATTACTTAGAAAGCATTTCAAGGCAAGTTCAAGATATAAATTGCTCCTTCAATTACCTTTTTCTATTATCATCCACCCATTACAGTCTATAGATCAAGTGCCAAGTGCACCTCATTGGAGTAATTTTATGTATTGGCTAGAAAAGTTAACCATTATATATAAGTTAATTCAATCAAAAGTGAGAACTTTACAAAGCTGATCTGATTTGTATAAAGGTATGGAGTAAAGTAAATAAGATGCCTTTTAAATTTAACACATAAGAATTAGTCAATGCTTGCTCTTAAAAAATCATTGACTAGAAAGCTTTAATACTACAGATGTTTTTGAGTGCACATGTAGAGTCTTAGAACCAAATCACTTTGTTAACTATCACATGAAAGAAGGAAACTTCAACTTAATAATCTTTAAGTACTGAAGGGAAATGATGTCTTTAGTCTATGGCAAAAATCTGTGTCTCTAAAGGTAATAACAACCATTAAACAGTTTCTAAAATAAATTGTTAGTTATTAAATCATTGAAGGAGCGATATTTTTGGAGTACTTGTTAACATTCCACATGGATAAAGCAAGGAAGTCATGTAAAATACAAAGATATTGATAATGTGAGAATGCTATCGACAAGAGCTGTGGACATTTTTTAGCATATATAGTACCATTAGGTAATTATTGCCTGCAGTTCCAGGAAGGTTCCTCTGAAAATTTGAGTCCATGAAGACAATTGACTGAAAAACAGCGTTTTGGTAAGATTATAGCTGCGAAATCAAATATACATTATGTACAATGGAGCTATTATGACAGGTAATATAACACACGAATTGGTCACTCAGAATATAAATGGGATTAACTGCCCAGTAAAGAAGTTCCTCAACCATTTGAAAGACCAAAATCACCTAGATGCAGATAGATGATAGCTGCAAAAAAGTGCATTTAGGAAAGATGAGCATTTTAAGTGCCTGTATAATTTGATGTGAAAAAGCTTTACTATGATGCATGAAAAATAATAAAGAGCTGTCATGCTCAGGACAGTTTTTTATTTTGTTAACGAGTAGTAGCTAATAGAGAGGTGTTTAGAATACCGAATATTTGGTAGTTCAACGCAGAGTTCAGCAGTAATAACACATTCCCTTTGAAGCATCTGCACATAAAAGAGCAAAAGGAAGACTTCATCTGGGAAAAGTACTATAGTCACGTTATTATTGATGGGCAAGGGAATTAGAGTCTCTTGCACTTTCTTTTCCCTCTCTTAAATATTCAGTCTGGTGAAGGGGAAAGTGCTTGTATTATACAGCCAGTTTGAAGTTTTAATCTTGGCCATGTACCAGATGTGTGGAAACGAGGAAGTATATCATTTGGGATTCAATCAGGAAGTAGAAGTAGTATGAGTGATGTGTAATTAGAAATTTATTGGTAAGATTAGATCTTACACAATTATGGGAGCTGATGAGGATGTCTATGAAAAGTTGCTGCCTCTGCATCTGTCCTAGGTCTGAGATCAATGCAGGGCAGTGGAGGCAGCAGTCAGGAAGACAAGCTGGACTTCACGTGGGAAGAGCAACAACAACCGGAACCAATGAGGAGAAACTCAGACTCACAAAGACAAACTGAAATCTGCATCTGTCCTTCGCTGCCTCCAACCCCTAAGACCTGCAGAAGCAGCAGGTCACCGTCAGCCTGCACAGATGCCTGCCCCGGGACTTGGCACGAAGGAAGACACTTGGCTGCAGGAGCTGGAGTTGCTGTGAGCCTCCCACACTTACCAAGTGACCCCGCAGCGCAGCAGACACGTGTGCTGCAGCAGCACCCGACACCCTGCACCGGGCTGGAGAGGGCAGCAGCTGATGCTTCAGCCCCACCTTCTAAATCTCACACTAATTTTTTTCCCATAACTGAACCTAATCTAGAACCACAGAAGGAAAAGAATGCTGGAAAACGTGGTCTCACCTGGACAAAGGTCCAACAGTATAAAACCACTACAGAGAGTTGCTTAAATTTTCTGAGCCACTGTTACATTTTTTTTCTAAGACAGAAAGGAAAATACCTCTCAGAGTTTACAATTTGAAAAACCATTTCCTCTCTACCCTTCTCCTTGCTAACTGACCAAACAAGTGGTTTTGATAGCCACTTCCATTTACTGTATTGCTGCTGTAGAGTGAGGTGCGAACTGAAAGTGTGCTAGCTCCACTCCACACCAAACACAGCTCTGTGCTCCTCCTCCTTTCCACAACGACTCGGCCTGGGAGGAGCGAGCGCCTTGCCACAGGACGTCTAGCTATGAGGATCATGAGAACCACACGGTCCTCAAGTCCTTCCCCCGCTTCCCGCTGAGGCATATATATCAATTTGCAACTCTGTCTTGGGCAGTCCCATGGAGGCATGAAGAAATGGGTTTTTAATCTTCCAGGGTGTACATTTGTTTTGTTTCCCAGAGAAACGACACTGCAAAATATAGGTTGAGCAAGGGCAAAACCACATATTTTTGATTTAGAAAGATTTGAAAAGTGATTGCTTCTCATTTTATGTGTCACATCCACTCACACACCCACCTACTCACACACACAATAAATATGAATAATAAATAATAGTTATTGTGACTTGCAGGGTTTTTCTCAGGACCAGTGAAATTCTCTGAGCACCTTGCACAGTGCCATGTACATATTATGCTTCTAGCAACCATTTCCTTTCTGCCCTCTCCTTTCTATTGACCAAACACGTGGTGTTGACAGCCACTTCCATTCATTGTGTTGCTCTTGTACAATGAATGTTAATTGAGTTCAGTCAAAAATAACCTACCATCAAATAAACTTTTGGAGGTAAAAGTAAAGTAAATGTCTGCCTATTGCCTATTTTTTAAGGTAACAGAAAGCATAAGAGGAAACAGAACAGACCCCTCCCAAAGATGCAAATAAGGTAGTTAGAATGGCAGAAAAAAAAGACATTTGTAGGTCAAATAATTCATTCTTGTGATTGTCAAGAGTGACAAATGTTCTCAGTCTTTGAGATAATTCATTTATCTTATTTCAAGCTTCCATGTGTAATGCTAGAATTTGAATCCTTCATTATTTTTTAAAAACGAGGACTAAGCAAATGATTTTACAGCAAGCTATCAGGTATTAGAGGTAAGCACTAAGAGCAATATAACAGATAAGACCTCATGGAATATTCAAAATCATTTTTTGACAGAAAACTAATTATTGTACCTAGTATACATAAAGATTTAGACAAAAGCAGATAGTTTATCTTTTAAATTAAGTACAAGAAGTGAAATTTTATGCTAATAGGCCATTAACTGGAGCTAGCCTGCAATACATGCTTGTAAAGAAATGAGTTTAGGAGCAGATAAACCTTGTAGAAAATTTCTTTAAAGATGAAGTTTATATCCCAAAAAGATAAATGAAAACTTATAGTTAATAATTTCCCTCAACTTAAGAGGATTGAAAACCATTATTGAAAATCATTTCTATAGTCAGAGATAGTAAAGTTGCACCATAGGAAAATTAATTTTATGCTATTTTTACTTAAGGCACTTGATCTCAGTGCTTACCCCAAGAGCATCTGGCCTGGTTTTCACAGCACAGACCCAGTTTCTCTCATGTTTCATGACATGCTTTTATGCCACAACCTAGAATTATTTGTTTACACAACACTGTGTTTTTAAACCAAAGTTTTAAACTTTGGCTTATTTTTGTTTATAGTTTATGCTTTATTTTATTTGCTGACCAGTTATTGTCTTCTACTATGATTTGGAGGTTTATATATTTATTTTGGCACAGAGGTTTTCTATAATTAAGTACACAGTGTTATATACAATTAAGAGATTGGTGTTTGGAAAGTTCTCTACCACTTTCAAACTGTGAGACATGGGCTGAGTTACTTAACCTTAATCACCCATAAAATGAGGATAATAATACTTTATAGAATTTCTTTAAACATTAAATAACATGATATCTATAGGAGCGTATGGCACAGAGTCTGAGGTCTATCAAATATGATAGTTATTAATGCTAATGACGCTGTTTCCATATCTCATGAAATTCCAACATTCTAGATACTATCATTATGACTTGTAAAATCTACTCTGTTTGAAGTGCCTTTTTTTCAAGATTTCCTGTTGACCCATATCACAGTTGGGGGACTGTGTTTCATGCCCTCTTCAAAGTTTTCTCCCGTACGTACTGCACTTAGTCTAGTAGTAAGTTAAACATGTCTGTCCTCTCGTAGGAATTCAAAAGTATTTTCCAAGCGACCGGCAGCCACAGTTTCTCTATTCCTGCTTACACTCACCGTGTATGTTTCAGTGCAGCATCACAGTGACTACACAACTCCACAAACCGCCAGCTAATTCACAAACCATTTTCTTCACTCCATCACAGCCCACGTTGATTGCACTAACTTTCCTTCTTCATATGCAAGAAGAATCTCGAGAAAATAAATAATAGTATTTGGCACCTTGGTAAAATCTGGAAGGAGGGAAATTAGTGGAGCTTTATTGAAATCAGTATCTTTGAGAGATAGCAGCTAAGATGGCAGGCAGTAGCACTGTAGTATTTAATATTCCCAAACCCATCCACAAAATCTGACAAAGTAAACCCAGAGATACGCAGAAAACATTTGAAACAAAGCCAAGTGACAAGGCGTCACCATGAAACGTAAAATGTGACAAACCACCAAGAGCAGCAACACCACATGCTCTCACAAAGTGTGCAGCCAGAGTACAAAAATAGCAGGAGAGAAAGGAAAAACCCTGAGAGCAGAGAAATCCCAAATTGCGGAAAGTTACTAACACAAAAGGTCAGCAGGACAATCTGAGAACAGCAGTTGAAATGAAGATGAGCCTTTTCAGGCACAAACTTACAGGTGAGAGTAAAAGTGCTTCTGTAATGTTTGATTGTGCTGGAGTGTTCCGCACCCTATGAATTCTTGAAATTAACCACCTGAGCTCTCTATTAGGATTAAACTGCATATCGAACAGTGGAAGCCCAAGAGATAGGACAGGAAACCTAGGGGAAATGAAAAGGAGAATCTCCAGCAAAAATTGGAAAAGAGAATATTCAGAAGATGTCAAAAAACTCAAGGCCACTTATGTGTTAGGAAAAAGTAATTTAACTCACAGTTGGTAACAGCTCAGAATTGCAGAGATAGGAATGATATCATGGCTAATCCTTTTCTCCCACGAATATGGGGAAATCCTTCCCAGTTAACCATGAGCAATAGAAAATATTGCAGTTAAAGCACATAAAAAGCTCTCTCTTAAGAGTATAGTGAGGGTAATAGCATTCTTACAGGAATAATTTCTGGAGCCTGAAAGAACTCCAAAAAGACTTATCCACAAGTAGTTCAAAAATTTTTATCTAATATTTAAAAAAGAAAGAAAGAAAGAAAGAAAGAGCTAAAAGAAAATAATAGAGGCTATAAATTATAGCATAATTCCAACTTAAATAGTTCAGAAATAAGATATTTAAAGAAAAGGAAGTTTTGAAAACAGACTAGACAGAATTCATAAAAGAATTAGAAATACAAGGGAAAAATGCCAACATTTCAGAAATGAAGACTACAAGAAACACAGGAATGAATGAACTTAAACAATGACTTCATGTAATAGAAAATGGAAAAGAAATAAATTTAAAAATAATTAAAATAAGGACAAAATAAAAGAATTTTAGAGAAAGTGATTAAGTATGAAAGTTAGCCAAAAAGATACAGCTATGGCACAGAAGGTTAAATGCAATGGAACCATAGAAAAAAATGTAGAAATTGAAATAACTGGTTTGAAATAAAGTAAACTTGAAATTACATATCAAAGTGACAGATTGTATCTAGGACTATTGAATAATATTGAAATTGACTAATATTGAAATGTGTTCTAGTAATACTATTGGAATTTTTAAAAAAAGAAAAAAAACATGCAGGCAAAATTATCAAGTTACTTATAATGGAAAAAGAATTGGAGTTCATGTTAGACTTTTTTAAAAGTAATGCTTCATGCTATAGACAACAGAGTAACATATTTAAGATATTCAAGGAAAGAAATTGCCAGCTAAGAATTGTATATTCAGGTAAATTGATCTTCAAGTTAAAAGGTTGCAGGAAACTGTGAAAAAGAGGCAAGAGGTTAGGAAATATTTTTCTCATGAGATCTTCCTCAGACCTTTAATAGAAAGTGAGCTCAATACAGCCAAATTGACCATTAGTTATGTATATTTACTTTAAGAGTTAAAACTCCTTTGTGGTACACTAAAATATCAGATCCTTTCAAGTCTAACTAGCATATAAGGTGATCAATGGATATAATTTCACCTTTATTTTTTCATATGTCTCTTCAGATTCCCCCAAAACACTTATAAAAAGTCCTTTTGTTTTTGTTTATTTTGTGTTTTTTTTTTTTTTCATTTGATTTGAGATGCCACCTTTACTAAATTTCCAAACATTTAGGTTTGTTCTGGGCTGGCATTTTCCATTGGTATGATTGTCCAATGCAAGATTGTTTTAATATATTGTGCTACCTCTAGAAGCTTCTTGCTCTTCATTTTTAGCATTTCTCATCTATTCTTGTGTTTATTTTTTCCAAAATTTTTACTTTTAAGAATTTTTGTCCAGTTTATTTATGTGGGTTAGTACCTGCGAGTGGGTGGCTGGAACAATTGGCATGTGTATGTGTAACTTTTTAAGAAACCACCACAGTGTCTTCAAAGTCATTTTTACTATTTGTTGTAAGAGTCTTACCAGCTTTGTATGGTGGATTCAAAAATAGAAATAGGAATATTGAACCTGATATAAATGTCAACGTGCATCTTTTAAACTATTGAAATTTGCTATTTAAGGCTATTTTATTAGGTATGTTCAATTTTATAGATATATCTTCCTGGTGGATTTAAAGTTTTATCATATGTAGTGATCCTTTTTATCTCTAACCCAAGCTTTCTTTTGGCTAATGTTGACTTGGTATATTTTTTTCTCACCATTACTTGGAACATTTTTCTCTGTATCTTGGTTAGAGGTTGCCAGCTGTGGCCTGCAGGCCAAATTTGGTCCACCTCCTGTGTTTGTAAAAAAAATTATATTGGCACGTAGCCATGCTCATTCATGTGCACACGGTCTACACCTGCTGCCGTGCTCCGGCAGCCACGCTGGAAGGCTGCTGCCGACGCCATATGTCCCATAACACCAAGAATATTTACAATTTGAGCCTTCACAGAAAAAAGTTTGCCATCCCCTGTCTTTGGCATGTCTTTACAGTTTAGATGTAATAATTAATAGCATTTGTCAAGATATAATTTTAAACCCACTTCTAGAAGCTCTGACTTTTTTGTCTATTTCTGCTTATTTGGATATATTTGGTCTGATTTTTACCATTTTACTTTTTGATTTCTATTTGTCTCACTTTTTAAATATTTCTTTTCCTTCCTGGATTTCCTATAAGTTTTCTGTTTGTTAGAGTTTTCCTAATTATTTTCTTCTTTATTGTTTAGAGTACTGTTTCTGCTCTTTTCATGGTTGCTCTTAAAAGTTTTAATGAGAAACTTATGCTAGAAAAAGCAAAGCAATATTTTAATCCCTCTCCTGATAAGTACAAGGACACCAGAACATTTCACTCTGGTAATTCTCTTCCTCCTTAGTAAACTAATAATTTACAATGTTTTAAGACTGATTTTTATTTATAATAATTTCTCAATTTAGAAATTATCTGCATAACATTCGATATGATGATGCTTGTTCAGATTTATCTACACATTATCTACACTTCAATATCTTTTCACTTACTTGTTTGTTTCCATTTTAAGATTGACTTCTAGGATAATTTCTCCTCGTCTGAGATGAAAAATTCTTCCTTTTAGAAGTTGGTTTAGTGAAGACGTGTTGGTGGTAAACTCTTTCAGTTTTTGTTTTGTTTTGTTTTTACCCATATGTGTTTTTATTTTACTCTAGTTCTTATAATGTTATATCTTCAGGGGACTCAGTTCTCAGCTGACATGTATTTTCTTTTACCCTCTTAAGCTTATTCTATTGTTGCTTCTGAGAAGTGTCCTATGAACCATTCATTTGTAAATTATCTATCTTTCCTTGCTATCTGCTTTTAAAACCTTCTCTGTGTCTCTGGTGATGGGGCATTTCATTCGGATATACATAGATTGATTTTTTATTGAGCCTGCTTAGTATATACTGAACTTGCTGTATCTATGGAGTTACTCTTTTATCAACTGTAAAATTCACAGTCATGCTTCCATGTATTGTCTCCAACATATTCTCTAATGCATCTTCCTAGAACTTAGACAGATTAAAGGTATATTAGAACTTTTCATTTTAGCTATCATAATACTTACCTTTTCTTTCAAATATCTAAGTTTTTGAATATCTCTTTTCTATACTGATCATTGTCTTCAGCCTTACTCGTCTACCAATTCTCTCATAATTCTCTTATCTGCTATTGGAAAAAACTTCATTATGCAATGTTTAAGAACAAAAGTTATATTTTTCTATTAAAAATTCTTTGCTTACAAAACAATTTAATGATGCTTACTCATTTTGTGATATTAATCATGTTTTCATAGTTCATACATATTACTCTGTATTATGTATTAGATAATTCTAATATATAAAATCCTTTGTAATTCAAATATAATGTTTACTGTTTATACTGACTTTCATTCATAGTAGCTCATTTCCTTATGCAATATTTGATTATGAACTAATTTCTTTTTATCTTAGTCTGTGGAAATTCTAAGATGCAGAATTGTGGATATTTTCTTCCAGAGAGAAATTATATTTCAAACTAAGTGTGTTATCACAAACTCAGGGCTACTAGACACCATGGAACCACTTTTAGTTCTCAAGATTTATGGTTCAATATGAAATCTAAGGTTAAGCTTTTCAAATCTGCCACTAGTTCATGAATTAATCTCAGAATCCTTGTGTGAATTTGGGCATTTCCATTCAAAGTTTGTATTTCAGTATGTTATTAGCAATGATAGAGGGTATCATACTTATTGATAAGACCAAAAATACATTACAAAGTATGTTTTCCCCAGGATTTAGGTAACGGCTTTAGTGCATGTTCCACTCTGCTGCTAGAATGGGAGTCTCTATAAACTTTCTGAAACCTGTATTTCCCTGATTACCAAAGACAGTATCCCTCATTCTCCTCTTTTCCATAAGAATGGATATTTTTAAAGACCCTCTCTGCCATCCAGTCTCCTACACTCATGCCAACAATTGTGGTGTGTAAATTACACGGCCTCTACCAACTCTGACGAGGTATTATCATACCGGGCCAAAGGCCTCCAGCCCTGTGCCTTTCTCTGCCTTGTAGTCTCCACCTCTGAGAAAGGTGAATAGAAGGATGGACCATTAGCCCAGCTGAGCAGTGGAAGATCAATTCAGTGTTTGCTTTGCTTTTAGTTTTTCTTTGTTTTTTAAATTGATTATTAAACATGGGTTTGTGATACAATAGAGAGCAATTTCAAGAAAATGAGCAGGGCTGTTAATTTCAGCTAAGACGAATTCTTATTACATCAGAGAATCTTTTTCTTAATCTACCTATTTTTGTTTAGTTGATTTTTTACGTATGTTTAACTCCTTGTAACAATTCATTCCTCGGTGTTTCTGGTGGTATAAGTGTTCCTATTTTCTGACATTTAAAATGTCCATTAATGCTAAATATAATTTTAACCTATGTATCATCTAAATGAATTTTATCTCTGTTGTACATATAAAATCTCATTGACCATTAGACTTGTAATACTATCTGTCTATGGATATTATCTATGGAATTGTAAGGTGTCTAAATTGATACAGCCTAAGTGCTAATTAGGGAAGACTCATCACATGGATTATCTGTAAGCTCCTGATATCTTTAATTTTTTATAGAAACTGTGGAAGTAACTCACATGATTGATTTTATAATGTCACCTCATACCATTTAATCTTTTTTTTTCCTTCCTCTGATGGAAGGTTTAATAAGCAGTGAAGAGGTGGGGAAAAAAAGTTTGGAGAGAGTAAAGGTCTTATTCCTGGGATGATTGACATTTCATTTTATATCATTGGGCATATACCCATTTTAGAATATTATACTTCAAAATAAATGGTGGAAATAAAAAATGATCTCAGTCATTTTATGCAGATGAGTCAAATGGCTGTTCTTTTTATTGATTAATTTGATTATTGAATTGACTTTTTGTTGTTCTCTTGTTAAAGAGGAAAACATATAATCCTTTTAAATAGTAATGGTCCACTATTAAAGTTAAGTGAATTACTCTAGTGTTTAGAATATTAAGCCAGTGGGAGTGGTTATTTTTCTTGTTAGTGTAGATTGGTCAAGATTAATGCAATACTGCCCAGAGGTACACCACTACTTACATTCCTTTTGTTGCTTCAAGTAATTTAAAATTTTGCTCAAACACTTGGAGTTTTTTCTAATCAGTCTTGAGGTTTCTCTCCTGAGAGTGGTCGTGAACTTCAGCCCTGCCCTGGCCAGGAACCTGAGGAATTTGGGTGTGGATGTTTACAATGTGCCTTTCACAGGATACTTCTTTATCCTAAGTGTCTGACCTGTGACCAGGTGTCCTTCTCATAGGAAACTGTATCTGGCAGACACCCTTGTGATGTTTGTCTGCCCGGCGTCCAGTTTGTTTATGCCAAGTTGGCCATGCTTCAGGGAGCCTGGCTGCCAGTGTAGCGGGGTCCAGATGTGTTGACCAGGGACAGACGGAAGAGGCCTCAGCCCAACAAGGCGCATGAACTAACACAAGCAGTTACCACTCATCCATCCACGACAGCAGAGCAGTACCAATAGGTTAAAGAGAACTCATGTGTTTCTTGTTTAAAAGAGTTTGTTTTGCGTTAATTCAGATATTAGGGTAGGAACTAAATTATTTTTAAAGTTCCTACTTCCTGTCAGAGCATGCTCTGCTCTCTCTCAAACAGTCTTTTCTCCTCTCTTCTGTAAGGTTTTTCCGCAGAGGGGAAAGAGAGAGGGAAACAGAGAGAGAGAGAGAGGCCAAACCACATGGCTTTATTTAGTGTTCCCAGATGAGGTTCTGGGGCCCCAAAAGAGGGGGGCCCCAGAAGTCACCCCCGTTTGGAGGGGGTGCGGCCTTTTATACCCTTTGGGCCTGGGCTAGGGACTTTTGGCGGGAAGAGCTGGGAATTTTCCATTGTGACCTTGGGTGGTCACTGAGAAATAGGAGGGGCTGGCGGTATTTGCAGAAGCCAGGAGCCAAAAAGTTCTTATCCAGGTGGACATCTGGGTGTGGTTTTTCTCAGCGGGGTCTGGTCTAGTGAGCCTTTTCTTTTTGATCTAGAGAAGGGGGCGCGGGGGGCGCCACCAGCCTTACATCTTCCTTTCCAAGATGTTTTGTGGCTTTAGAAGCAAAGCTGTTTCTTCGTAGGTCTGGTCTCTTCCTGCCCGCCAAGGCCTGGCTTCCCTGGTCTGCTGGGGAGCGTCCTGTGCTGTGCTGGTGTAGACCGCGGTGTCTGGCACTCGCCCCCTGTGCTTCCTCGGATTTTATAAACGCAATGGTTGCCACACCTGGGGGCTGGGGAGTGTCCCTGAGCTGCAGCCTCCAGAGGCCCACCCGGGACGCTCCTTCCCACACGCCCACAGCGTCTCCGCCTTGTCCTCCCCGCGCGGCCTCCCGTCCGGGACCGCGCCGGCACGGCGCCTGTGACGCGCGTGCGGTCATCGAACATAGCCCCTAACTGCACGGGCAGCGGCGAGGGCCCGGTCCCGCTGCTCTCCGATTCCCTAATTACGGCGTGTTCTCTACATGTTGACCAGAGAGCCCCGTCTTTCCCGTCACGCCCTGCGCTGAGGCCACAGGAAGCGCGGGGCTCACGGGAAAGGAACCGGAAGTCCTCTCCGCGCCTGCTCGCCCCTGGCTTGTCAGCAGGCCGTTTTTCCCAATATTAGAGTTTTTGGGTTGATGTCGCTGTTCTAACTCTCCCCCTCCTTTCTGAGGTGATGAACGCCTAGCTAAAGAAAAGGGAAAATTAAACAAGCAAGCAAAACAGAAAACAGGTCATGAGTTATTTTAAAAAATACTCTTCCTGTTTTTTCTAGTTTTGCTCCGGAGTCGGTTCCCTCTCTGTTCGTTTCTTTAGTGCCCGTCCTGGTGAGACTCCTTTGCCAGGGAAGGCAGCCTGCAAAGCGGGCAGGACCGTGGATTCTGGAATCAGATAGAATCGGAGGTCGAGTCTGTTTGCATGTTTACCTGTATGTTTTACTTGTATGTTTTAACTATGTGATCTTAGAAACGCCTTTTAAAGTATTTCAGACTGTTACTTCAATGGAAAATTAAAATAATAACAATTCTGACCTCGTAAGCTTACTGTGAGAATTAAATAAGATAACGTAATGACATTAGCTTAGCGCAGTCCTGGGCTTAGAGTAAACAGTGAGCGCATAGGTGAAGGATTGCTGTCATTTTTGTGATAATGGCTGGTGGTTGTAGCAGTAATAGTATAATAGTAGAAGAAAAAGGAGGAGGAGGAATAGGAGGCAAAGAAAGTACGGCAAACAGAAGAACATAGTTAAGACAACAGAAAGTATATGTTTCAACTGCCTTTACCAAATCAATATTAATTTAAAAGAGAAAATCTATTTCACATACAAAGGTTTACTTATTTTAAATTCATATATTTCATTGATTGGCCTCTTTTTTTTACCTTTTTCACTTGATCTTTCTGGTGTGTTTACTTTATAACTTGTTCAAAAGGAATAAAATGAAAAAATTAATCATAGACTTTTCATTTATTTTTAAAATTATCGTCAAATCAACATTAGTTTATATCTTTTATCTATAGCTTATTAAAATCCTCTTCTTCAAGGAGTCCATGTAAATCATCAGATGTCAGTGCCATAGTTTTGTGTCATTCTGTCTCATCCACCAAGAAATTTACACACATCTGGGGTAAGGAAAATTAACCTAAACCACTGCACAATACTTTTACTAATGATATGGAAAGAATTATCATGAGCCCGGAAAAGTTTGCCTGGAAAGTTTATGTAAATAGTGGAGAGACTTGAGGTTCTGATCACTCACTCGCATGCATTGAACCAGTATATTATCAGTCTGCACCAGACCACCCACTGATTTTGACCAAAAGTAATTTTCATTTGACAGCTGTTCAATGGTCTTTGTGAAATAATTTTGTTTGTTTAGTAGAAAATTTCCCACATTGTAATGAGATGCTTATGCTAATTGTTTTCCCCCATCAGAAAGACTAAGGATTTATTAACACGACAACTGAAGCATGACAATTACATATGTATTTTATGTAAATGGTGTGTTGCCTGTTCATGCATTGGCAACAGCTTTATGGCTGAGGATTGTTATGAATAATACGTTACCTGTAAAATATATAAATTAGATTTTATGTATATTATTTTATCTTTAGTTCTTTAAATTTTAGTTTATATGGATGAGACTTAGGTACTTGTATGTAATATTTAGCAAAGTTTCTTTTCTCTCTCCTCTCTCTCTCGTCCATTCTCTTTCTTTCTCTCTTTGACCTAGAAATGAAATAAATATTTTTATTACAATTTAGTTTAAATTTTCTTATTCTGCTGGAAATTTTATCAAAGCCTTTATTGATTTATATAAATGTAGACAGTTCCACAATGATCTTGGCACAAGACACAATTATGGACTAAGTGGAGGTTAAGCTCTGTATTTGGGTTTTCATTTCTAATTCAAATCTCCACATCGCAGCCAGAATGATCTTAATAAAATGCCAGCATACTTTTGTCACTCATTTGCTTAAAACTCTTCAGTGTCTTCCCATTGCCCTTGGAATAAAAACCAAACCACTGGTCTTGTCTTACAATATTCCTTTCCTGTTTATCTCTCACTGTTTCTTCAGGCTCCTGTTTTGCCATACCTTGCCCCATATCCCATTTTTATTACATTTTTTTGAGTTGCTGAGATTCATCAAGCCCTTTCTCCCATCCAAGCCTTTGTATATGATATGTTCTCTTTGCTATAAGCATTCTTTCTCTGCAATTGCAAATGGCTAATCTGACTCATCCGTTAGGTTTCAGTGGAAACTGCGTTGCCTTCTTATTGTTTCTTTTCACAAGACATTTCATTAACACCACCTTATCATGCATATTTTGTAATTACTTCAGTCATTGTCTTCTCTGATAAATTTTAAGCTCCATGAGAGCACAGGCCTTATCAATCTATATTACTGTTAGATTTATTTTTTAATTATTATAGAATTTAGGACACATTAGAGTCTCAATAATTTGCTCTTAATTGGTGAAAAGCTATATGGGTGGGATTAAGACCACTGGGTGCTTACTTAAGCATCAGATGAATTCATTTGCAACCAAACTGATCTGAAAGTTTTAATATTAGTAATTTTTTAAAATCATGAATCTGTTTAACATTAATTCATTTTCATATTCAGCAGTTATGTGCTGGTCCCAAATAGTGTGTAAGGCACTGTATTAGTTATAGTCGTGTAAAAATTGATAAACATAAAATCTCATAGAGTTCACAGTTTAGTTAACAAACAATATCTCAGAAGTAAAATTTTAAATTGATTATAAACATGATAAGAACTATATGAAAATCACTGGATGCTTTTTAATTATATGGATATAATGAGGTACTCTTTTCTGGGTTTTTTATTTTTATTTTTTATCCTTTACTTCTCATAGTTTTTCCTGTGAATTTTCCCACACAGTTTATATTCCAGGAAATTTTGTCAAAAACCCAGAGCAAATTTATTTATTGTTTTTAGCATCAAATTCATGAGGTAAAATTAGTGGTTGGTTCATGGGCAACATTTAAGAGTATAAAAGGTCCGGGGCCAGTTTTCATGATGCCCTGTGGCAGCACCTATATTTGAGTCGCCTGGTTATATAAGTGGCTTGTTTTCTCTCCTCCAAAAGCAGCTTAAAAACATTAGGCTGAGTGTGAAAATCAATTTTCTTTTTAATTGGCTCAAATCTCTTTGAAGCTCCATTCCCTTTGCATCTTTCAGGAAAAGCAGATTAAACATTTCATGTTGTCTTATGGTTTTAACTAGCTGCATTTTTCTCCACTATTTTAACTTTATTCAGCCTATAGATCAAACGTTTTTTAACCCCTGTGAAGCTGAACTCATGTTATTTTATATTTTAATGTTATATTATTTTGAAGAATAAAAGGCAATGATGCAAACATTAGTTTCTTGAACTGCTTATGAGCAAAAAAGAAAAGCCAATGTTCCTTTCCCATTGTTTACACCTTGAGAATTTTCTCTGTGGCCTCAAGTAGATCATCCTAACAAAAGTCTCTTGAGCAAAACAGTAAAAGCAGAATAACGAGAAGGAACAGGATGGCATAGCAATATCTTTCTTAGTAACCCCTCGTGATCCTTAGTGAGAAAATGTGGTAGATATGACTTTCCGAATATATAATTTTAATCAAGCTAATTTAATATAATTTTTATTCCATACTGTAATTTGTATTATTTCCTATGAATCATTTCTGCTGGCTTTAGAAAATCATTAGTGTAAAATAACTTTGGATATTCTTATAGGTATATGAACTTAGTGGCACTAATTGAGTATTGCATTTAAGAAATTGGCATTAAAAGTGGACAGATCAAGTGGATAGTGCATCTTCCAGAAATAATGATGTAATAAGGTCTAATCAGGCCGGGCGCGGTGGCTCACACCTGTAATCCTAGCACTCTGGGAGGCCGAGGTGGGAGGATCGCTTGAGCTCAGGAGTTTGAGACCAGCCTGAGCAAGAGCGAGACCCCGTTTCTATTAAAAAAAAAAATAGAAAGAAATTAACTGGACAACCAAAAATATATAGAAAAAATTAGCCGGGCATGGTGGTGCATGCCTGTAGTCCCAGCTACTCAGGGGGCTGAGGCAGGAGGATTGCCTGAGCCCAGGAGTTTGAGGTTGCTGTGAGCTAGGCTGACACCATGGCACTCTAGCCCAGGCAACAGAGTGAGACTCTGTCTCCAAAAAATAAATAAATAAATAAGGTCTAATCATGGCAGGCCATGTTTTAGATGCTTAGAGTCCTTCCTGCATGTTCTTTATCACTGCACAGTATTAACCTGTACAGCCCTCCTGCTTAGAGGGTCTCTGTCTTAGTCATTACTGAATTATGTTTCTTCTAGTGAAAAATCTTAGAGAGTAGGCTATATATATGCATAGAATCAGGAAAAAAGCATCCTGTAAAGAAAAAATGCAGCATGATCTAGGAACATATTTCATTCATTATCTACATAAACACTGGAGAGAAGATTTAGGTAACCTTGAGAATTTCAGGTCTCAATCTGTCTCTTTTTCTTTCTGTCTGTCTGCCTGTCTCTGTCTCTCTCATACACACACAGACACACACACACATACACACACACACACATGCACACATTCATACTGTATGTTAGATTTCACTTCAGTACTGTGTAAATGAGATATCAAGTCTACAATGGGAGTGGTCTGTTTTTGGTTTGTTAAAATTAGAACTTTGTGATTAGGCAATAGAGAAAAAGAAGAGATAACTATTCCACAAGTGTTTCAAAACTAAATTAAGTTAATGCATATAGACAGGACCGATTTATTTTAGACTAGTTTAGGTAGGAATGTATCATTCTTCTTAAGAACTGCATATGCTGCGAAATATTTCATATATGTTTTGTTGAGATTCTAGATTTTGATGAAATTTCAATGAAAAAAGACACTGTTATATGCTGAAAAAATTATTTAGGCTTGGTACTATTGCTTGTCAAAATTTATCTCAAAATACTCCATGTGCTACATTTCCTTTGACAGAGAACTGGATCATTCAGTGAGTTTATAAAAACCACAACCTAAATTACTTACTTGATTTGACATTTTGGTGTCTGTTACCCAGTCCTCTTTATTTCAATATAGAATAAAGCTCAACACTGATGAAGACTTTTTGTGCTGCTTTTGAAGTTGAACTCAAATACTAGTATTTGCATTGGTTTTAGACATACTGATTAGAAGAAAGCCAGTCCACCTAAAACAAATTTGCCGGATGCTGGTTAATTAATGATTGATTTGTTCAATGATGCATTCGCCCAAAAGTCCTATTAATCATATTTGCATTTATATATAGAAGGAAAGTTTTATTCCCTCTGCAAATGTTAACATAACTGTCTATCAAAGCCAATTTTTAAAACTTTTACATATTTTAAGCCATTTTGTCTAAGTTCATTTCTAAATTGGGCCCTAACTACCTCTTTAGCTTTATTTTCTATAATTTCAAACTCACATGGAATAACATATTTATATTCTTTAAACACAAGATTATCCCAAATAAATAAAATATTTTTTTCTTGTCTTTTAAGCTTCTTCTGAAACTTGGAATTGCCCTTGTTGGCTTCTTAGAATCTGGGACTCTTCTTGCTCTGGGTCCCAGTGCAGCAGAGTCTGGACAAGACTAGCAAATGAATTCATGAACAGAGAAAGGTGAAAGAAGATGTATTTGTTCTACTAATTATAAATGAATCATTGTTTCTTTTTTTGGCATATGTCCAATTTTTTAATAGCCTTAATTTCTTATTAGAGCATAATAGTTTGAAATTCAATTTTTCTCAAAATTAAGAGAAGTATCATTAGGTTAAGTTTCTGGAAAAAAATACATACCTGTTTAAAGGATAGAAAAATACAGTAAAATATCAAAACTTCAAAACATACAAATGTTTACATATGGCATAAAGACAATTTAATTTATACAAATTTGACTCATGATTATAGTTCAACTGAGATTTATGTATATTGACTTTAGGTTACTTGGTTTAGACATGAATTTATATTAGTTAATGATGTCTATAAGATTTCCAAATGAAAATTTTCAATAGGCTTTAGATTGATTGGTGTTTCTGTGCTGGGTGTATATATTTGGGAGGTATTACATATAACCATAATGAAATTTGAGGCAAATATTTTAGATTTCATTACCCCAAGAAGGTACATAGAATCAAATTGTCACACCTTACAAGACACAGCTGTGTATGATTGTGGGTCTTTAAGGGTCCACTCATGACTTAAGACCAGACAGACATTTGCTAGGGGACTCTTCAAATTATTTATTATCTTCTAGGTGTCCCTCCCATTATGACAGCTAAGAAAATAGCCTGATTGAAATTTGAACTCATAAAGTTGTGTTTTTTTTCAATCATTGTTTAAGCTCCAAATTGTAATTAAATCTAGTTAACTCCCAAGACTTCTCTATCACTAGCAATCTATAAAAAAATTGCACAAGTGAAGTTCCTGGTGCTACATTTCTGAAAGGTTTACTTTATTCTTTGCTATTTTATTATTTACAGTGCCTTGGTGTCTGGAATTGTATTTTTAAAAATCATTATGCAATCTCTTACCCATGGAATTATTTTCTTTCCGGTGACAGTAAAATTCCAAAAGAACTTGCCTTATCTGTGAAATTATTTAGACTTAAAGAATCATATAAAGACAAGGGAAATAAAAGCACAAGTTGTTAGTCTGTGTTCCCAATTTATGAAATTATTTACTTGCCATATGCTTACTCACATCATCTCTAAATAAAGTAGAATATAAACCTATAAATAATATTTAAAGAAGAAAATAGCATCCTTTTGACTCCGAGTTAAGGCTTGAACATTCCGAGATACTATATATAAGAAGCATCTGTATGGAAGTTTTTCTGTATTTTATACAAAAATGTAGGTGAGTTCGTTGCCCAGCAGATTTTCTATGTCTGATTTGTTCTTTACATTGAAACACATGTGACATATTTCCCTTTCATCTTTGTTTCCAGGAAATTTTTTATCTTCAGATTCTCTCATATACTTGTATATGACAATGCAAAATTTGAATACACAGAAGACAGACTAAAATCAATATTAAGTTTAATTAATCGAAAACATCATATGATAAATACTCATCTTATTTCTTTTTGGTGGTCTTTATTCTATTATTGTATTAAAAATTTTAGTATTATCATTAAATGGAACCAATATCACTTGAAGTTAGGTATTTTGTTTTTATTTATTAACTTGGGGGAGGGATTTTCCACATGGCCTTACTTATATTAGCTTATTAGCTAATACAGCTTTACTATATTAGCTTTTCCTTCATATGTCACAACACAAATGTGAGAGTTCTTCCAGCTTCTCACTATGTCCAGCTGGACTGTGCATTCCGAAGCTAGAGAAATGGCCACCTGGTGGCCCGTGGCCCTCCTGGATGCTCACTGAGATAGACAAGGCTGGACCACACTCACCACTCGCCTCCAGTAACTTCTAACAAGTGGTCACAGTGATGCAGTGGGCTCCCAGGGGTCCATGTCAACTCAGACTCTGATTTCAGAAGCCCCTGAAAGAGATGAGGATATGGTGGTCACTGTCTTTGGAAAGAACTGAGGGAACCGCTATTGTTCTCGCTTGTGTTCTTGCCTCTTTTTCATTTAAAGAATTCTGGGCCTGAGAACTGTTGCAGGCCCGGAAATTGAGAAAGGGATCTATTCACAGGAGCACCTGACATTAGTCTTCTGCTAAGACACTCATGACTTTTTTTTTTTATTATTGTATGTGTCAAGTAATACTGTTGTCAACTATCCATCTAACTCAATACTAGGCTTTTTTAGCCATTTCTTACCAGGCACCCCTGTTGTTCAGGACACTCTGGTTGCTATTCTAACCTTGCTACTGATTAAGGTAACGTAAGTGCTTTCTCCCAGCTTCTGATGAGTAAGTTCTGTCACCTAGTCTCTCTATTCTGAAATGACATTGTATTTGTCAAATCCAGGGAGCTCAGTTCCTTAAAAGTATGCCCTACTGTCAGCTTCTACCTAGAGAGGAGAGTCATTAATGAGCTTCTCAACGATCTTTTTCCCCACTCCCCCTGCACGCCTGATTCATCCTGCACCACCCATAGCCAGTCGCAGCATGGTCTGCTTGGGTAATTCTGCCTCTGCTAAGAGTGAGAAGGAAAGGTTATTTACCAGAAGTGTAGAAACAGAGAAAACATACCTAAAATTGGATAGTGAAAATTTTAAAATGTAAGATTGGGTATAGGAGATTTAGTTAATATCGAAATACTCACACGCAACTCAGAGTTTATACTCTTGAAAGGTCCCCAGAGCTTGGAAAATAACAATGGCTACATAAGATAAAGTGGAGACACCAACACTGTTTTGGCAGGGTGTTGAGAAAGGAATTAAATGGAACGTAGAAGTGGGCATAATAAAACATTTATTATATAAGACCCAAGAACCCACCAGTCAACACTGTGCCTCGGCTTGGGGGATCAGTGAGAAATGGAGCCAGAGACTCTCCAACCATTCAGATAATAAGGTATAAAAGGGAGATCCAGAGTGAAAATTACCTTAAATTATATCACTTCAAGGCAAGGGAGCTGGGATTTTCCATTCTCCCAATGCATCAGCCACTGGCTAAGAGCTGTGCCCTGAAGGGGTATAATTACGAGACACTTCTAGGACTAGGCAGCTCTAACAGCCCAGGGACAGTCCTCTGGAGAAGAGTGGCAGGTCCAAGCCTCAGGGAGCAAAAGCTCTTCCAAGCCAAAAAAAAAAAAAAAAAAAAAAAAACACACAGAAATTATGAAAGGACTTTGAGGAAATCTAGGCAGAACTCTGAGTGTTCACTATTGGGTTTTAGACATTAATAAAAAAATTTGGCAATTGCCCATCTTGCAGTTCTTATTATACATTTCAATAACCTGTAGCACTTCTACAATTTTGAAATTAAAACTTTATATATATACACATATGTATCTCACACTATATATATATATTTTTCTGTATATATATATAACATGATATAAGCATGTATAGCATGATATAAACAATATAGCTTCTAATTAATAAAAAATAGACTTTAAATACCAAATTTGCCACCTAAAAGCTGTGTGACTTTGGGCAAGCCATTTAATCGTAATGATCCTCAGTTTGGTTATCTGTTAAATAGCAATATTAATGTCTATTTTATTCAATCATTTGTTAAAATTGCATGGCATAATACTTCTAAATGATGTTTGCATTTACTGAACCAAA
Organism: Cheirogaleus medius; assembly: GCA_008086735.1. NCBI lineage: Eukaryota > Metazoa > Chordata > Mammalia > Primates > Cheirogaleidae > Cheirogaleus > Cheirogaleus medius. The sequence continues at coordinate 41,063,413 of VBSM01000483.1, forward strand.
ATAGAAGATTTACAGAGATTTTCTTTCTTCCATAGCCTTTCTTCACATCTGTGTATTAAATGAGTGAAAGCAGTCAAGTTGAAAATCGCCTTCTTTAAAAACATTGGAGAACTGTGATGTATAAACAATATTTAATGAGATATTATGATAAATTATTCCATGTCAATGGCCTTTTCTTTGGTTGCAATTCATAGCCCATACAAAAAAGTGTAGTAATCACACCCCCCCCCAAAAAAAATACTTGTTCATTAACATAGCTGCAGCCCTTCTCATGGTTAATGAGTGGAAAAACTCTAATGTCTTTTACTGAAGATACTCAAATCATGCTTTCCATTGTTTCTCTCATGTACAACTTGTGACCAGTGAACACCTCCAGAGAGTGTTTTAGTACATTAGTGGATAACTGTTGAGGGACCAAAATGAACAAGAGAATATTTGTGGACTGAATAAACTTAACAGTGGGTACATTCTGGCTGCTGAGTCACGGTGATCAATGGAGGTGGATTAGTGAGCACACCCCCGACATAACACATGATCTGTCCTCTGCTTCACTCTGTTGACAGCTTAAGCAGTGACTTGAGTGAAGGTATAACAGGCATGTTTATCAAAGGCTCATGCTATGTGATGACAAAATAAATACTCAAACGGAAGCTAGGCAGTAGCTCCTCAGAATTTAAAATAAATTGTCCAAGCCCTTTCTACTTCTCCAACGTACATCACTCAGTTTAACTAGCTACAATTTTTAATAGGTTTATTCTATGATAGAGCCTCCTCCTAACAACTAACCACATCTTGTTCTTTATTGTTTTTCTGAGACTTCTTTTATTTTTCTTCTCTTCCACCAGTATTTCTATTCTTTAGGGAATTGAGAGGGGTCTTGTTAAAGCCAAATCTTTTTTTAATCAATTCAGTGCTGTAAACTGCTTATCTACTATTTTCAGCAGAAAAACTAAAAACTTCAGGCATTTGAAATCCCTCAGATAAGTCTTATTTGTCTGATGAATCTTATTTAGAGTTGAGCTTCAATTAAATATATTTTATGTGAATTCATAGATAACTCACTGTATAAATCTCTCAAGGAGGAGCAATGTGTGTTCTGTCTCTAGGTCAACAGCATCTAGCAATGATAACAATAACAGCTATCTCATGTTAAGCACTTACTATCTGTGTGTTGATTCACTTTTACTCACAACTCTGAGTATTATAATCCACATTGTACCGATGAAGAAATTGAGTGAATATTAAATAAATGTTTGTTTAAATCATTACCTATTCTTATATGCCATTAAGGGAGACTTGTTTATCATGCATCAGTACAATAAAAAAATGTTTTTATGACTTAATTTGCAAGCGACTGGGAAGGTATTTCTCACTGGTCTATGATAGCCACCATTTGGCAATATATTTCTTATAATATCACTCAGCCAGATCTATATTTAAAAAGAAAATACTCATTGATTTAGATAATTATGGTCATAATTTATTAATTGGACTCAGTTATGGCAGATGAAATCATAATATAATAGCACTTGGGCATCAAAAGGGGAAAGTGGCTTTGGAAGAAGGCATGATTTTCAGGAACATATATGTTTATTATGTAGAAAGATAACTAAATTTAGCCAGCTATAGAAAAAGTTTTCTTTTTAATAAAAGGAAAATCAGAGAGACTTCCATCTGTGTTTTTGAGTACTTTCCTGTTAGCTGGAACTGACTCAGATTCTCTGGGAATTTCCACTTGGATGACTGATATTCACGGGGAAATGTCTGTCTCTTGCTGAAGGTGTTGCAGTAATTACACATTCCGCTGTGATTCCAGCTGGAAAGGAAATGACAGCTTCCGCAGAGGCTCACTCGGATGTCTCAGATATTTAGCCATTCATTTCAGACACCTGCATTTCTAAGGTCTCCGCCTGCATCTTCATTATTAACACAGAAGTTCATTTTTATTTGAGTATTAGTAACTGGACTTGATAGACCATCTAGAAAAAGCCACATTGAGTGAATACATTGACCTGAATATCTAAGCAAAACAAATGCATTTGAAAAATAAAAGAATATTGATGTATGATTTTGCTATGTATCTTTGATCTTCTATATTCATACTGCTTTTACCTGAGTGTAGAGAGTATGATTTTGATGGTCAATAGACTGATCGTGTAAGTATTCAAATATTTATTATTGGGAACTTAAGAATTCTATTTCTAAACCATGTGTGGATTTTTTGTATAGTGTTTAAAATACAATTGACATAAACTAATCAGAGTATTTTTGCTACTCTTTGCTCTTTTGCTGGGATTAGCATATTTTAATTTTTTAAAATAATTCTTAATAATTTATTTTGATGCTATCAATATTCTACTGCATCTCCTCCTTTGTGGGATAGGGAACCTGCAGCCTCAAGGTCAAATGTGGCCTTCCAGATCCCGGAGTGCGGTCCCTCAACCAATCCAAACATTGGATTCAGTCAAAAGGCCTCACTCGGGGATCCAGAAGGCCACATGTGGCCCCAAGGCCGCAGGTTCCCCGCCCCTTGTAATCATCACGCTGCCCTCCAAAGCTGGGGATCAGCACCGTACCATACCACTGCCCTCCACACGTGCCATGCAAATCTATCAATCCTCCCAACAGTGCCTTTTTCCTTTTCTGATCCAGGGTCCAGTCCAAGAGCATATGTGGCAGTTGCTTTTTTGTTTCTTCAGGTCCCCGCTGTAAAGTTTCTCAGTTCTTCTATACCCCTCCTGTTCTTACAATTTTTAAAGGTTTGATCTTCAACCTGTGACCATCCAATGCTTCCTTGTGACCAGACTGAGGTCACACATTCTTGTTACGTTGGTGTCTGCCAAACACCTCCACTGCAACTCACCATTTTTTGTTACACTCAAGGAAGCGCAATGTGAGAAGACATTCAGAGACATTGCAAGGATTCTGTCCCTCACCAGACATCCAGCTTTAGCGTTCATTGCCAATGCCTGCCTGAGTCAACCACCACTCTGACGTTTGCCACTGATGATTTTCTGTGTCCATCATTCCTTCTAACTGTTAGTTGGTATTAATAGTTTACTGCCAGGAAGAGCCTTCCACATTTGCCATTTATACTTACTCACCTATTTATTTACATATTTATTTTCATATAGACTCTTGAATTCCTCAAGTTGTCCAGATTTTGTCATTATGAGTCACTTCTAACTAGTTTCTATATCTTTTTGATACATCTTCATGATTCTTTGAGAAATCCTTGCTTTTTGGCACAAGAAGATGCTCTAGATTCAATCAGACCTTTTCCGACTTGGGCTCTGGAATTATTCTTTTCTCCAAGGATCTCTGGTTCATATTGCATATGTTAAATACATATATGGATATATTTTATATATACAAACATGTAAAATGAACCAGAGATTCTTAGAGAAATATATTTATGTAAAGATAGCTACCACTATAATTATATGTATTTATGTATATTTCCATATTTATTTATCCCTCTACACAAAGAGAAACCTGTCACCTAAACATGTTTACTTATTTGCACAATTAATTTACTTATTTGTTCAATACAATCAATATCCCAACCATACAAGAATGACAACCACCTCCACCAGCCCTAGGTGTACCTCACCCCACACCCCTACCACGGCTACCTGACAATACCTTCACAGTCTCCTGTGCACCCCTTAGCTCCCCCAATTTTCTTGGTCACAAGACATGATGCTGAAAAAAGAGCAAGAAAAAAGAGCAAAATACAATTTTAAAATAAAGAGACGCAGAAAAGATCACACAAGTGAGAGGTACTCATATTTTATATATATTTTTAAGAAAGACAGCAGAATTTGCTGATAAATTAAAAGCGTGTTGAAAGAGAATAGTCAAGGATGACTCAGATTTTGGTTTGAGTGAGTGTGTGATTAAATCGCCATTGATTGATACAACGCATAAAGTCAGAGAAAAATATTTAGATGGATTAGAAATTAAAAGCTCTTCTTCTGTGGAAATATTGAAATCAAGATGCCAACTGAGTATTTCAATGGAATAATAGAGCAGGCAGTCAGAGAAGCAAGTCTGGACCATAGGTGGGAGGCCGGACGAGAAAGGATACAAACTGAGACCCAGCATCGTACAGATGGTGTTTAACGCCATGGACTGAATAATTTGATCAAGGGAATGATTGAATGCAGACAGAAAAAAACAAGCACTGTCAAATGTTAGTGAAAGGACAAGTAAGGTGAAGGTTGAGAATTACATTTTGAATTAGATTTCTTACCTGCTTTTGTTGTGGTTAGAATGAAAGCCTTGTTAAGTAGTAGAAAGAGTAGAATGTGGGAATTCAAAACAGCATGTATAAACAAGTCATATGAGGTATTTTTCTGTACTGAAGAGCATAGAAGGGGTGTGCGTGCAAATAATATGAGTGGTGTTTTTACAAGAACGAACACTACCATAGCAATACTGATGGTGGTAGTGAATCAATACCGAGTGACTCCAAGGTAAAAAATTAATAAAATTGTAGGGGAAAAAATGTGCAATTAAGTCCTTTTATGGGAAGGAGAGCACAACACATAGGGTTCTAACTTTATATTCAGATATGAAAAGCGCATCTATTGTAAAAAAGCAGCCGGAGGACATGTATCTAAATGTAGATGAGTTGTTAGATTTAGAGGTACAGTGATAAAACTCTCTTCCTATGTTTGAATGTTCTTAGAGGTAAAGATTAGCTGAGAGTGTGGAAAGGAAAATGTGTTGGATTAATGTTAATAAGGAGATGAGAAATTTCAAATAACTTTCTTAGCGAGCATGTGAATGAATGAATGGTCTCTGAAAACATAACAGTATTTCAGGACAGAAATGAGGGCACACTTGAGGTTGTGATGAATTTAAAGTTAGAGAAGCATTGCATATTTGTTCAGTTTCAAATGTAGGGAAGGCACAGCGTTGCACAATCTAGAGTTGGGGTTTGCAACATGTAAATTAATTAGAAAGAAAGGCATGGGGACTGAGGATTTGTTCAAGACTCTGATTTTAATTATGAATTCTAAGTCAGGTGAAGTGGATTTTAATATTTGTAGTATATATTAGAACAAAAAAGGTGTAAGCTTCAGTATATTAGCATATCCAATTGTGTTAAAAATTGTGGGAATATGAGTACTAGAAGAGTGGGCTCAGACGATAGCAGGACTTGGTGAAAGGAATTATTTGAAATTTAGGTTTTTGAGGTGGTGCAGTTGCTGATAATATTCAGGTATGGTTGTGACTCAAGGAGGGGCTGAGGAGGCATGCAAAAGAAATTCATGGGGCAGGACAAGGTCAAATAACTGAGACAGTAAACTACGTCAGGTTCTGAGACTGGCATGAAAGATGCAGTTCAAAGTTGATTTTTCTTCATTGAAATCTATGTATTCTGCAAATAATAAATGCAAGGGATATAAGAAAATCATTGAGAAACACAGATCCCTGGTAGTTCCTTAATCCCTCAAGGTAGTGACCTGAAATGTGGTCAACGCGCTGCCTCATCAGGTTCCGGTGAGTCCAGAGCTGCTGCCTTTTACACAAATAGAATGAATTCTGTTCTTGCCAGCATTTGAGCATATTTTACCACCAAGGAAAGAGATTCCTTTATGTGTTCTATGCACATACACAGACTCTTTGTGATTTTTTTCTAATAGCAGATGTGTATGTGCCCAACCGGGAGAGTCTATGTGAATACTGAATCCATCAGAAATTTAGATATTAATCATCATGGACAGGGAGATGGAATGAGAAGCTAAAATTTCAATTGAATGAAAAGGAGCAATTTAATGCAAATAGATGACTACACTAAGAATTGGTAGCAGATGGTGATATTTGATTGCTGTGTTTCAAAGTTGCTGGGAAATGACGGTGGCGATAGGACAGAGGAGGAAACCTGTCCCACATCCACCCCTGGTAGCAGAGAGAGGATAGGGAGTAAAGCAGCCTAACTTGGTAGTCCTGCAGGAAGGACAACGCCCTCGGGATAAAAACAAAGCAAAAAAAAAAAAAGTTCAGTTTTCACTGGGATGATTTTAGAAAAGTGGTCATTTTGCTGATGACACTCTGTTAATTCTCAGCAAGGAATTTGGGGTGACCAGGGAAAGATGGGAGACTAGATCAAATTAGGGGGCCTGCAGAGGCTTACGAGGGGAGGGTACAGAAGTGGAGGAATAAACTTTATGGTGACCCAGGCAAGTAAAGGTATAAATCGTGATAAGATGAGAGCTGGTAGTCGACCAGATGGATGCTGACCACTGGGCCTAATTATATCCTCCTACTTGGAGACAGTCTCATAGGCAGTGATTCTGCTGGGATGAATGTTCGGGTGAGTTGAGGTCTCACCAAGAGGAACGAGGGGTCTGTGGGCCTCTTTTTCATTCCTACCAAAGGCAGCACAGTGTTGGGGCTGAAGAAGGCTTGTGGTGAGAGCCATTTCAGAACTATGACAACCATGACGACGACTGTACCACACTTCATTTAATCCTTCTAATACCCCCAGACTTTAACGTTCATCATTTTTAATCATCCTGAGAAGCTTCATGTTTAGGGCCATGAGGCTCTTCAGTTAGAGGAAATATTTTTGATACATAGCTAGGTAGTCCCAGCAGTACTCTTGCAAGTACTTGAGTAACACTTTCATGGATTTTAAAGTTGTTTTAATCTCATAGGTTTGTTTATTTATTTACTTACTTACTTTTTAAGGTTTGATTGCTATTTCCACCCCAGGCAGATAGGCTTGTAATATGGAAGAGAGGAATGGTACAATCATTCAAAATATGGACTCAGTCACCACAATATATTAAGGAATTGGAAAAGGAACAATCTTTATTTTGAATGATCTATGCCCGCTGGTACACTTATGTTTGCGATGATGTCATCCCATTCAAGTTGTTGTTGTCACTTAGAGTCATTAGAGTACGAACAAAATATTTGACATTATTAATTATTTTAGGCCATACATAGAGTTCATCATGTTTGAGATATTGGCTTGGTCCTGTGTAAAGCACATTGAATAAGAATTAATAATTCAGCAGCCTCGCAACTATCTCTTGCCATTTTTTACTGCTCTGACTATAATAGTATAAAATAATTTTTGTATGATTCAAATAATTTAAATGAATATACTGATCTCATATTTTTGGCTACAACAAATTGTTGCTTATATTCATTTAGCAGTTCAAGTTCTCAAAGTTCTTATTTCCTTCATCACCGATGTAGAAAATCACTTTTGGTAAAAACTATGAGCCTGTAAAATATAGTCATTCTTTTTTACTCTAGTTATTTTTTGTCACCTTTAAAACCACTTTAAGTCATCTGAATGATGAATTGTGTGGATGGACTCTAAATTTATAGTGCAGTGTTGCTTGTAAACTGGAAAGAAATAAATTCTCCATTACCATTTCATAAATAACCTGACAACTAAGTGATGTATTAGTCAACAGGCAAAAAGGATGCAACTAAATTTGCTGTCATTTCTGACAATTATTTCACTTTTTCCAGAAATACAGAATGCAAACGGAATGTTGTATTGTTATTATATACACAATAAAATGATGTGCTAATGTTGGGAATGAAATGTATGAAAACTAGATAAATTTGGGCCCATGTGAAAACTCTATGGAGGCTGGGCATGGTGGCTCATGCCTGTAATCCTAACACTTTGGGAGGCAGAGGTGGGAGGAACGCTTGAGGTCAGGAGTTCAAGACCAGCCTGAGCAATAAGGAGATCCCATCTCTACAAAAAAATCTTTAAAAATTAGCATGCACCTGTAGTTTCAGCTTCTTGGGAGGCTGAGGCAGGAGGATCACTTGAGCCCAAGAGTTTGAGGTTGCTGTGAGCTATGATGACACCACTGCACTCTAGCCTTGGCAACAGTGCAAGACCCTATTTCTCTGCCCCCCAAAAAGAAAAAGAAAACCCTATGAGTTATTGTATTAAGAAAACCTAGGATAATATCTACCTAAATAAACCATTTTTGATCAGTTGCCTATTTAAAATAAAGGCATTACTAAATGGAAGACAAAAGGAAAATTATGGAATATTTCCTGTACTCTCTTCCAAACGTCACCCCAGAGAATAAGCTGAGAATGTCAGTGAACACCCACTCTACTGTCAGCTGGCACCTTTGTTTATAAAGTCATTATTTTTATTTTAATGATAATAACATTCATCTGTTATGGTAAATGTTTAATAAAAGCAAAATTATCAGACACATTAATACTGATTCTCAAAGTTAATCATTTCACCTCTATTCTTGTGGAAACTGTTATTCACAAAAGGGTTCTACCAAACAAAATGAAAAAATTTATAATATCTTAAATTTTGAATAAGGACTTGAAGCATTGTTTAGTAATCTGACCATTATTTTTCATTCTTCTTTTTAAAATTAAACTTCTTCTAAAATATAATTGGTTATTTTAAGAGATCTATTAAATATAATAAGTCTGAAATAGTGGCTTGTGCAGGAATATTCCCAAGACCTTTGTCTAATCTCTCTGCTGGTGAGCACACTTTGTTTTTAATGATTGTGAGTATTAGTAATTAAAGAATCATTATTGGATGCCTGCATGGATTTCATAAAGCCAGCCATGCCAAAACAATCACACATAGTTATTGGACAGATATATCACCCTAGACACAACGTGTAGTCTGTTCTGCCTACTATAACAAAATGCCATAGAATGGATGGCCTATAAAAAATAAAAATTTATTTCTCACAATTCTGGAGGCTGGAAGTCTGAGATCAGGTGCCACTGTGGTTGAATTCTGGTGAGGACCCACTTCTGAACTGCAGACTGATGACTTTTTGCTGTGTCCTCACCTGATGGCAAAAGGGCCAGAGCTCTCTCAGGGTGTCTTTTATAAAAACACTAAGCCCACTCATGAGCACCACACCTTCATGATCACCTCCCAAAGGCCTCACCTCCTGACACTGTATCACATTGGGGGTTAGGATATCAACATCGAAGTCTATCCAAGAACTGAATACTGGCTGGAAAATAAAATAAGTATACTAGATCATATTTAGTTGTCTGGCTATAAAAGTGATATTGATTTTGGAGTATTTTATCTTTGTATCCCAGTAATTATGATGACTGGGGGGACAAAAAAAAGAACAGATAGTTGATCATGTTTAGCTATAAAACATTGCACAAAGTGTCTTGGTTTTCAAGCTTATATCAGTCTGTGTGCAGTTCTTATAAGTAGCAAAATATGTTTAATTTTCAGATATCACAAGTCTGAGAGAAATGATTCATACATTATATGTAATCAAATATAATTATGAGTATTATCAATAAATTATGGACTTTAGTTTTACAAAATAAATTGCTAGAAAACTAACATTAAAAATTGACAATGAAGGCTTTATAGATCAGCTTAAAAGTAAAAGAAATCTTGGGGCTGTATTCATAAATACAGAGTTTACAGATCAAAAAAGTAGTAATTCTGTTCTCTATATTAACCAAATTTAGGAGTTTCTGCTCAATCTGGATGTGATGCATAAAAAGATAAAAATTAGTATATTTCTAGCTCAGGTGACCAGAATGGTGAAGTATCTGGATAGCAAATTGTGAGCCAGAATGGTTAAAGAAAAGTTGAAGGCCTTCCAGAGAGAGGAAAGTATAAAACTATGAGAAACTGACTTCAGATACTTGAATTTTTATATGCAGAAGAGGAATTTTATAAATTTTAGGTTTTCCAGAAGATTCAGAATAACATACTGATTCAAAAATTTTTCCATGACCCACCAAACCAAATGATATACTCTTTTATTTTCTGTTATGAAAATCTCTTATTTTCCTTCACAGAACATAGGATGATTGGTAATTATGTGTCAGATATGGATATGGGAAGTTAAATTTTATTATTTTAACAGGTGGCTCTAGTATTAGGCTCTGGCAACCCAGGGAGGCTAGGAAATAAAAAAGACAGAGGGTAGGGAGGAGGCTCTAAGATGACGGTGGAAGCCTAAGACCTGTTGGGTGAAGGGTCAGTGAGAAAGACCGGTAACAGCAGCCAAAAGGATCTGAAGACAATAGACGTTGAATTCTAGTTCTTGAAAAATGGTGAGCTGCATGGTGGGAGTGACCTAGCACACGACACATTAATATGAATTAATTATGAATATAAAGTTTCTTTAATCCATTTTTAAAGCATGACTGAGAAGATTGCAAAACCAAGGGAATTATACAAAGGCTCGGTAAGGCAAGAAAGCAAAAAAACACAAAAGTAATTTCAAGTGAAGATGGGTTCTCTCCAGGATTATCTGGTATTATATATATATATATATAATATATACAATGTCTGCCATTATCTGGCATTCAGGAGGCCGCGGTCACAGACATCCTGAGTGGGGAACGAGACACAGCGCTGCCGCCTGAGCAGACCATGAGAATAGGCAAAAATGCCTGTGCGGGTCCGAGACCCTCCAAGGGAGAGCTTCAGTATCTGAAACAGGCAAAGCAAAACACAAACAACCATCCCATTTAGACAGAGGATGTCTTGACCTTTGACGCTGGCGAAATAAAAACAACACACAACAAAAAAGTCTCCCATGGAAATTCCTAGCTACATATTAACAATCACTTGAGCTGGAAGCTATGAATTCATATCACCTATGTGTACAAAATAACCCCAAACAAAATTTTAGTTAAAAGTTTGCATAAATTGGCTACACCCTATATAAAAGTTTCAAAATGCCAAGACACAAAAACACTCCTAACTTGTAGGCTGTTAATTACATAACCTAGAATACATACAGCAAATATTGAGAGACATACACAGAGAAATTTGTAAAACTATCATTTTAAAATGAGATTTTGACATTTTATTATTTTTCAAGTATATGCATATAAAATATACCCCGTTCTGTATGTACACTGCTTCTCATAACATTTTCATGATAAACAACAACTGCACATGGCCACATGCGCACACACAGACACAATAGAGGCTGCTGAGCAAGAGAAGCTTTGGTAGCCCAGCTCTGCCATAGGTCGTAGGTCTCTCTGAAACTTTAAGCAAGTTAAAAAGTCATAACAAACCTAAGGGATGTTTCACTTGTAGCAATTTGTTTTCTTTCACTTTCTTTCTTTCTTTCTTTCTTTTTTTTGGAGACAGTCTTGCTCTGTCGCCAGTGGCATCAGCCTAGCTCACAGCAACCTCAAACTCAGGGCTCAAGCGATCCTCCTGCTTCGGCCTCCGGAGCAGCTGGGCCTACAGGTGCCCAACACCACACCTAGCTAATTTTTTCTGTTTTCAGTAGAAACAGCATCTCACTCTTGCTCAGGCTGTTCTTGAACTCCTGAGCTCAAGGGATCCTCCCGCCATGGCCTCCCAGAGTGCTAGGATTACAGGTGTGAGCCACCACACCTGGCCCATTTGAAGCAATTTTCCAAAGTACATTTTTCTGAATGTTTTGTTTAATGCCTCCCTCTTCCTCTAAACTGTAAGCTCCATGAAGGCAGAGTCCACGTTGGATCTGTCAGACCAGCGTACTTGGAGCTGTTACCGCTGCCAGCAAACGGCAAATGCTTAAGGGAAGGTCAAAGACCACTAGATGGAAAAAGGTAAAAGTAGACAATTTCTAGTAATTAGAACTGCCCAGGGATGATAGTCACTACTCCAAAACACAAGTACCTCCTTGCTAGTATTTCAAGAAAAACTTTTATAAATATTTCTCAGGAATATTACAGAAGGAATGATTGAATTGAGGCGATAGAGCTCGATTCTTACGTTTTCTAATACAAGTTGTGTATGAAATTTGTAAGAAAATCTTTAAGAACTTGAACCTATTTTTTCTCTGTGTAATCTTCCCTGGAGGGAAGGAGGAGACAGCAGGTGAACCGTGAGTGCCCTTAATAAATAGAGAGAGACATTTGCAGCGAGCTGGCGGCACCAGGCAGGGTTGTCTCTTGAGGAGAACTCTAGGAAGGGACCTCTAAAATTTCCAGCAACTCCAAAATTTTGACTGTCACGAAGGGATCATTTTTTAAATGTAAAAAAATAATAATTAAACTCAAAACTTTTTTTTTAAAATTACAAGTGTTTTCTCAATTCATCTCAATCAGCCTTGTCAGAAAGATGAGGAACTCTGGCTAAAGATTAAGAAACTGTTCTAATTAATTGTTTTTGCACTCCTCGATAGTGGCCTCTATTGTAAAAATCACCAAAGATTGACTGTTCTTATGCTAAAGCGTGCTTTCAGCAGAGATGTGTCAGGGTTGGCAGTGAATCATACATGTCACCTCGCTAAGTTTCTTCCATTTCCTGTTGGAGGTTCGTACACTGTCTGAGTCTTTCCATTTCTTCACCTCCTGGGACCCCATGGTGTGGGCTGTGTAGATGACCCCGCTCCTGCCTGGCCTGCGGAGCCCACTCGAGGCCTCACTAAGAATCCCCTTTACATTATCTCGTTTTGAAATTGCCAAGGTCGCGTCTTGGACGCAATCATCTCAAACTTCCACGCTTTGCTCTTTCTGAGAGTCAATAGTGTTTGCTCTTTCGTCACATTTAACCCGGTTCTCTCAAGCTAGTGACCCTCTGTCTTTTTTCCTTCTGTTTTCCATCCTTGACTTATTCTGCTTCTTGACATTTCAGAATGTGCACTTTTGCTTTGCAAACAATAGGTGGTGTTGACATACCTTGAAAATACAGTTTCTTTTTATCACATGTAAGTGCATTCCTTTGTCTGGTTTTGGACCTTCCCTGATCCATTTCAATATACTCTGCAAGCTGAGGACACTTCCCCTACTTTCCAAATAAAACTAAAACTATAATTAATTTAAAAGTAAAATTTTACAGATAATATGAAATAAGGATTTCTTCGGATATCCATAAAGATAACAAAATACCATTTGATATTATTCAAGACTACTTAGAAAAAATTAGTGATTTGGAAGTAAACATTCTTAGCTAATAAATATTACTATATCTGCTTTTATTACACACATATATATGTAAATGTATATGTACACACATGCATATACACATATAGGAGGCTTGGTAGATAATTCTATAATATATGCTTTTTCAAAATATTAAAATAAGGACACTCAGCGATATAGTTGTGTGGCATTCTAATCCACCTTTCCAAAGCAGAATTACAAGCTGATGTTTATGAATTTGCCATGGTTCAAGATATAGAGACTTGTACATTATTGATAATATAGTTTGCCAGCTTTTATAAATTAGAGTGTAATAAAAATGAGTGGGAGACATTACCACTAAAATTAGCCTTTTTATTTAACAAATTTTATTAAAATTAAATTTTATGGAAATAAAAATGATTTTTAATTTGGGATATTTTACAAATTATGGAAAAGTGCCCTCTAATATTATTCAAGTTATTTCCAAGAGAATTCAAGGCAGTGGGTAAAATTTATATTCATAGTTTAATATATTTTACTGTAATGCACATATGTAAAAATGACAACATTCATAATTTTGAAAACAAAAAACACAGTGTAAGTATTAATTCAGGTTAATCACTTTTATATTACAAGCATACAAATAAAAATCTAAATAATATATATCTAAAGAATCTTTCAAGCACTAGAATTTCAATACTTGAAATACAATAATTTGATTTTTCATAATTTAAATAATAATATATTAATGTTTTATGTTCAATTACTGCTTGTATGCTTTTTCATCTGTTGAGATCATGAAAGTATATGGTTGTTGCTTTGTGTAAAGAATAAGTATACTAAAGCATAAGAATACATTCAGTTGGGAAATGAACAGAATCGGGATTAGGTCATTTTATCCAGTTTGCACTTGCTCTGCTCTGGGTAGTATAATGTAATGAATTTTACTATGAGCACAAGTTTTTTTTTCTTTAGTATAAATAGAAAACCTTTAACAATTTGAATTTTAACCATTTTAATGATTTTTAAATTTACCTTGTAAACTGAAAAATTTCATAAAACGTAAGAATAATATTCTAGATGTTGCATTATAGTTTATGTTTTCAAATAATGTTCTGAAAACTAACGGAAAGTTGAATTCTTCATAGGTTGCCTAACTTCACTGCCAAGGACAGAAAGCACACATCATTCTTTGCAGTGAACTCTGCACACCCTGGTAACAATCTATTACTGTCAATTCGAGGTTGAGTGAGTGTCAGACAATGTTAGTGCAGACTCCATCTTTCACTTCTAAAGCTATCCTGTTGATTTGAGCTGCATCAAGGATTACAATAGAAACTGAAGCACTCATAAGTAATCCCTCTTTAGACAGGAATATGTGAACTGTCCTTCTGGGAATATTTAATGTCAGAATGTAATACGATGCTTCTCCTCAATGGCTTGCCTATGACTAAACCTGTCCTGCTGAGTGGACTGACCAGTCACTCGCTGTTCCTGCTTTGTTGCAGTGCACTCAAAATATATATATATATATATAAATAAAAGGCCATGGAATATAAAGTGATAAATTTAAAGTTTCTTCTAGTAGTAAAATTCAGTTTAAGTTCCAACAGTTTACTTTAAAAAGGGGTTGTGACCTCATTGCTATAGGGTTAGGCAGCAAAGTGGCAAGATAAAACATAATGAGCAGTTTGAAAGAAAGTGTATTTTCATATCTCTGCCAAAACACTAGCAAAAAAAAAAAAAAAAAAGGAAAAAGAAATGTATTTTGAGAAATCATTAACTGCCCCAGACAAGGAGAAGGTAAATAAAACAAAGTGATCATGGCTTCTGTTCCGTGATGGCATTGGCTCCTGGCAACAGCCCACATCTTTCAGGACTGACTTGAAAAGTCTCAAATGCCAAGAGTTATTCATGATGATCCTAGGAAAAAGAAAAAAAAACATAAAATACTGCCTGTGAAAGTGGGGTACTTTCCTAGTACTCGGGGGGGCATACATGTGCCAGGAGCTTCTACCATAAAAACTATAATATTCACGTTTCTAAAATTCAGGATACCATGAATACTTCAGCAATGATAGAAACAGTTTTTCATGCTAGTTATTTAAACCTATAATGCAAAGCTTGAAACCCCCCCCAAAAAAGAGAGAGAGAGAGAGAGAGAGAGAGAGAGAGAGAGAGAGAGAGATTGTTCTATTTTTTACATAAAGGTAAAATGTCATCTTACAAGTTCGGATTCAGTTTCTTGTGGCATTAAGATTGGAGAGTCTTGGTAAGAGTCTCCGTAAGGTCACGCTAGCTTTGCCTCTTTCAGGTGTGTGACACTGGAATATTATGAAACTTGCTTGGGTTTCATTTTTTCTCAGTTAAAAAAATATATTAAGTGTGGATTATATACTCTCTGTGGTTCTCTTCCTGAATAAAATCATACTGTGGATGTGAAATCCGTTCACAGTTGTACTAACTGTCCAAAGAGAAGAGAGACTACGATAACGGCAGTCTCAAACAGGGGGACTTTGCCCACTTTGAGATTTAGATCCAGCTGTGAACAGACATCAGAGATTCCCTTGCTCTACGCCCATTCAAACCATTCCTAGATGTCTTTGCTGTACTGCAGAGTTGAGCAAGCAAATCCACACCTGGCCAGACTCCCTTGCAGGTAGGGCTCTACATGCGATGTGAGTTCCACAAAATGGGAACATAGAAGTAAGGCCTGGAGACAGACACATGAACAGTCTGAGGCAGAGACTGGGAGATGGAAATCAGAACCTCGTGGAGGTAACAATAAACGTGTGTTTTCTCTGAGACCACTGTGATTGAGTTCTTAGCATAAGTTTAACACCACCATGAGTCCAAGCAGCAGTGATTTTTTTTTTTTTTTACGGAATGGTGCTTAACGTGGTGGGTGACCTGCTTGGCCCACCCCTAGCTTGTTCTCTGGCACTGCAGACCATTCCCTCAGCTTCCTTATACTCACTCTGTCGAAGTCAGAGTCTCATTTGTCTTCAGCAAAGGACCCCAGTTAAACTTCTGAAAGGTAAGAGGTGGTTCATTTATTAATTGCTACAACTGATATGATATATGGTGCCTGCTTCCAACCAAGATTTTTTCTCCATGGATATTTGGTTTTCCCATCTGTTGGTCTGCCTGGTTATATTTGGTAGTCCAGAGAGATTAAAATCTCCCTGTCATTTTCCTATAATTACCCAAGAGTTATTTAAAGTAATAATAAGTCATAATATGACACTATAGTTAAGAAAGATAAACAGAAAAAAAAACAAATATATTAGAAAGCCCAGGACCTGATGCACATCTGCATTAATATATGACAGTTGCAGAGATTGCTACTTGCCTCCCACTTGTCAACAAGAGCTCATTTTTTTCCATTTTTCATTTAGACATACTTTGAAAACTTACAAAAAACTTTCAAGAATGGGGCACAGAACTTCCATATCACATCCACTCAAGTTTCCCAAGAGTGAATATTTTACTGCATTCTCTCTCTCTCTCTCCTCTCTTCCTCCCTCCATTTCTCTATGTATATGCGTGCATTTATGTATGTGAGTATGTATATATAAATAAGCTTTTAAATGATGATAGTAACTTGAGATGTGATGTCCCATTACTCTTAAATAATTCAGTGATGCCTACACAACATTTTTTTCCTTCTGGTCCGGGATCTGACTTAGATTCACTTACTACACATGGGTGCTGTTCTTGTATAATCCCCCTTAATATGAAATAGTTCCTCAGTCTTTCCTTTATTCAATGATACTTTTTTTTTTAGTACAGATTCATTATTTTATAGAATGCACTCGATTTGGGTTTTCCTGCTCATAATTAGATTCAGGTTGTATATTTTTGGCTGTGATGCCACAGAAGCAGTGCTGTGGTTTTCTCATTTTATGACATCAAGAGACACATCATTTCTATTTTCCCCATGGCTGCTGTTAGCTTTAATGATGTGGTTAAGGTGGTTTCTCACAGGTTTCTCCATTATAAATTTATTACAGCCTTCTTTGTAATTAATAAGTAGTTTGCGGGAGATGATTCTACCTACTAGCATTAGCATCCCTTGATGATTTTCATGAGCTCATTATTCCAGCGATGGCTACCAAATGGTGATTTCCTCATTCCCTCATTCAATCTAAATTCACCAGTGGGCATTCTACTGTCAGGAAAAAATTTTCTTCTCTTAATTTATTTTTTATTCATTTATCATATCCCTGTGTGTGTAGACAGATACATCGATATTCATATCTACTTATCTATCCATTTAAGTACCTATCTGTACAGCTATCTAAAACCATGTGTTTACACAAACACCTCTAATTCCAGTTGAACTTGAGAGGGCTTATTCTGTAATAGCTATTCCCCTTCTCATATTTGTACCTCCTTCCCTGATATTAATAGAAAGCTCCATCCCATTAGTCTCACTTGTGGACTTAATTGCTCATAGCCCCTTATGTAACCAGATTCCTGCACACACAAGCTGCCTCCTACGTCCTCAGCTCTCAGCCCCACGCCCACTGGTCCCAAACTCATCCTGCCTCCTCGCCCCAGACCCCTCCTCGACCCCTCCAGCCTCAGCTGCCTTCTTGGTTCTGATCACTAGAGCCACGTGTATCCCATCCACCTCCTCAGCCCCAGCCAGCTTTCCGGGTCCTATTCAGGCTCCCTCCCTACCCTGACCCTGCTCTCTGCCTTGCCCCAACGCACACCACCAACCCCCGCCTTTCAAGGGAAGGGGGAAAAGCATAAGAAGAAGAGAAAGAGGGAGTTTTCAGATAGTTAAGGGGTCAATTTGCTACTCAGATAAAAGAATATACAATCATTTGTCCTCTTTGAAGCTAGATGTGGCCATATGAGTAAGTATCAGTTTATCCCTGTAAATGTCCTTTGGAGTTTTCAGACAGTCTACCGAAAATGGGACTATGAACATTTTTTCCAGAGTTTCTTCCAATTGCCATTTCGGATCCATTTCTACCCTTTTCCAACCTGTCCTGTGAGCCAGGAAGTGCACTGTTTGGTCTACCAAAGAGGATCACCTTTCATTCTTTCTTTCAGTTTTCATTTGGCAGTAGGAAGCCCTAGCAGAAGACTACAGAGAATTAGGAGAACGGTGCCAATATTTTTATTTTCTCAACTTTCTCTCTAAGCCGTTGCTCTGGCTGGCTATGTCTCTTGACTAGAGGTCACCGCTCTCCAAGCTGTCTCCACACACCTTTCTCCTGCGTTTCAAGGGCTTTTCCTTCCCTCCATTCTCCCAGGCCTATGGATATTAGTAGTAGCAACTCAGCTTGACAAGTCCGGGCGTGTTAGAGTTTAGTTTGTGTTTTCCCTAACCCTTCGCGTACATTCGTTAAAGTCTCTTTAATAAATCTACTGATAATTACCCTTACTTGATAGCACCATCTGTTCCTATTATGACTCTTATTGATACATCAATTGGTTTTGAGTGACCCCAGAAAACACATCATAAAAATGGAATTACTGAATTGCATTTCTCACGTATTGGAGGAGAACGAGGACACCTATGCGCTGAGGGGATCTGGCTAATTCATCTAATCAGGTGGCATCCTGTTTTCTGGAGTCATCACAGATTGCAGGGCAGGGCACCTTCCTATTCCATGATTGCAACAACGGTGGTGAACATTGTGCTGTCATTTTGCTTTTTACTATATAGCTTTAGAGATAGTCTATAGGGGAAAAAAGAAATTAACATTTTTAAATACACAAATTAAGAATACATGTTGATAACACAAAGGTGTAATTAAATCTCTGTAGTCACAGGGAAGTTAGGGCTAGACACCAGGCCTAGAGCATAATGATGAACTGGAAAAAAAATCCCATGGACTACTTAACTCAAGCATGCCACTTCCTCTAAGAT
Source organism: Cheirogaleus medius (assembly GCA_008086735.1). Lineage (NCBI taxonomy): Eukaryota > Metazoa > Chordata > Mammalia > Primates > Cheirogaleidae > Cheirogaleus > Cheirogaleus medius. The sequence continues at coordinate 41,082,173 of VBSM01000483.1, forward strand.
GACAGTATTGAGGAGAAAGAAATGAGACCCAGAGACCTGGGATAAGGGTACTTCACCAGACAGAAAATGGCATGAAGAAGTTGATCCTCTGATTTTCCCTCCAGTTCTGTTACTGGCAGATGAAGGAAGCCCTGTCACTCTCCACATAGTCTGAGAGAATCACCTGTCATCTGCATAACATCTCTCAATCCTGACACCTGGGGGCCCTCCCCTCACAAAGTGAGGCAATTGCTCTTCAGGACCCATCCCCGACACATCTCATTTATTTAGGCCCATAATGAAATTTAGATACTAACAGAGCCTGGACATAGTAGTACAAGGTCTTTGTAAAAAGGACATAGCCTATATATTTAAGGAGTTATGCAATCGTATCAATCAATATTCAGTTATAGACTGGGGAGTACGTGTAGGAGTTAAACCTAAAGCTCAAAGCACACAAATGTACTGGCCAGGGTGCATTTACCCAAGATAAGTGATTTACTATGTTGTGCTCAGTCTTTTAGGAGTGGCATTATAATCTAATAGTTTGGCTAATTAAATCCGTGACTCAGTGATGGGTATAATAAACATGGTTCTAATAAGGGATCTTCCTGAGTATTTTATACAGGAAGACATGAAGATTTAGGGAGAGGGAAATATTGGAATGGATCTATTAGTTTAAACTTGATCACCCATCCACTAACTATACTTTGAAGGTTTTTTGAGATACTTTTATCAGCTTTTTTGAAATCTAATGGTAAGGGAAACGATTAAAACCTTTGAAGAGTTTGTGATCTATGATTCCAAGAGTTGTCCTCTATGGGCTTCAGAGGATGGGAAGAGATTCTGCAATACGCATAGGTTTTCTGATTTCAGTGGAAATAAATGATGTGAAATGATAGAGCAGAGGCAGAAAGGGCCGTGGAAGTCCCAGAACTGCTCTGATTCCAGAGAGATAATAACCCTGAAGCAGCACCTTATTTCTGGAGGAATTGCAGAAAGAAGTGCCAATAATAGAGATGTGAAATGTGCATGGATGTTGGTTCTTTTACATCCCCATTTAATTGCCTGTTTGTCAAATGCCAAGTGTAAACGAGCCATGGAGAGTAACCATAAATTTGTGAATTCTTAATTATTAGATTATGACAATTGTAGCTTTATTTCCCAAACAGTTAAGACCTAGTAAATGGCTTCCAGCCTTCCTGCTTTTTGTCCCCGTTTACAGCTAGAAAACAACAATGGAAAGTCAAATATGCTCCCAAATCCAATTCATAAAATGCCCCTCTTCCAGCTGCTAGTCCACTCCACCCTCACCACGCCAACAACCCTCACCTGGGAAGGATAAGCGTGGGCACTCCATTTTGGTGTTGCTCAACCCTTATCTTGTCCTGAGCAATTGCTACACCTGGGGAAGGAGGGAATGCTTTATCAATCTGGGAACTCTCCAGCCCAGGCATGATAGGATTTGGAAAGTGACCCATTGTAACCTAAGGATAATTATTATGTCATTAGCTTAAATCTACATTGTGGTTCACCTGCCTCCCCAGGTAGGCTTCTGGAGAGGGAGCTCATATATACAGACGGAATCTTGAGGACACCTGTTGATCATTTGGTAATATCCCACCCCTCCTGAGAGCCCACCCCCAGACTGGGCCAATAAAAGGAAACAATCCGACACGTGAGTGAGTTAGTTTCTCTGTGTGTCTGTCCACTCACAGAGACAGACCCGTTTTGTTCTCCAAAAAGAGCTGCTTGTGTGAAACTGCTTTCTGCCTGGGGTTACTCCATCATATTGGCCCTGCTAGTGATTTTTCCAAACAAGGAGTCAGAGGACCAGGATAACAGTCTGGACTTGACACTTTGGTGCATCTGGTCATTCTTCAGCCAAGAGCAAGAACCGAGAACCGAGGGCAGACTGCCACCCCGACAAGTCCACGCCAAAATGGTAAGTTAACAGCAGGTCTGAATGCTGTTCTCTTTACGTTGAGTTTCTCAGCTATTCTCAGTTGGTTTCTGGATTTTGTTACTGGTTTCCATTTGTTGGGTATTGGTAGTAGAATCAGGCCATTTATTTTCACCATTTTTGTTCTCTTGTGTGTTTCCATTTTGCATTGTGCTGTGTAAAAAGTGGTATTTGTCCTGAGTAGAACACAGTATGCAACAAAGGCAGAGATCCTACAAGCTTGTTATTTGAGTTGGTTCAACAATCTGGTGCCCGTGAAACCAGCTTGTAAACACATTGGCCAGAAACTCAAATGCTAAATGCTGGATGGCAAAATCTGACTGGACTGACACAGAAAGAAACATAAAAGATACTTTTTACCCCACAATAAACTTGAGGGTCAAAAAACCCCAAAAGGTAGAGCAAATTCTTCTAATAAAAACCATACCTAAAACATTTCTAATAAAAATCTATTAGACCCTAATTCAGTAACACAAACTGAGAAAGATGAAACTGTAGTAGATTTTTGAGACAGGCTAAAAATTACTTTCCACCAACATTCAGAAGTTAAAGAAGGTGGTAAGGTAACATCAGACCTTTTATCTCAACTTATCAATTAAATTAAATCTTAAATTGGAGACCTAATTCAGACACAGAAGTTGAACTGACAAATAGCCCCTTTACATGAACTATAGCAACTTGTAAAACATTTTGAAAGGAGTTTAGAACAGCAACAAACAAAAGTTAGGACCCAAAATAAACTTCTGGCTCTGCAGGTCAGATAGCTATGCTACATGGCCCACATCCTAACCTCTATTGACAAGAACACTTGTAGTTATTCTAAACAAAAGAGACTGGAAAAAAACATTGTTCCATAGAACAAAAGAAAAACAAAAATTCTCAATTGAGATCAATGAGGTTCTCTAAGGAAGAAAAAAGTATCCAATATCCTATCCCACCCTAAACATGCAAGGTGAATTAACGAGAGATAGTCAACTCATTTGTTAAAGTTGACTTGACTGGTAGACCCTGGTAGATAACAGGTGTCATGCTTTCTGTTAATTAAACCCTGCCGACTTTGTCAATCTGTGCCTCTGTGTAAACACAGGTGGTAAGTATTCAAATAACCCACAGACTTTCCCTATCCCCTAGCCTTTATAAACCCTGAATAAAAAACATTTCTTCCCCACAGAAAATTTAATAGGGTATGTTAGACAGAATACCCTCCACCCAGCTCCCTCAAGAGGTTTACTAATTCCTGTTACCTATGAATATGTTAGGTTCCAGGGCAAAAAGTATTTAAAAGCTTAGAGGGACTATAGGTGCCAATCAACTGACCTTAAAATAGGGACAGTATCCTGGATTATCCTGGTGGGCCCAATGTATTCACAAGGACCCCATAAATATTGGTGATGGAAGCAGAACACATTCAGAGCGAGAGGTGACTATGGAAGAAAGAGTTAAACAGATACAACACTACTTCCTTGGAAATTGGAGGAAGAGGGCCAATCACCAAGGCATGTGGGCAGCCCCTCTCCCAGGAAAAGAATAAATTATTACAATCTATTGATCAGACTCCTAATTTAAGAGTTTTTAATTTAGAATTAGAATTACTTTAATTCAGCCTCTAATCTGTAGTTAAATTAATTCTAAATTTGAATTTAATACCCTTCATATGGTAATGAGCCAATTACTTGCCACCTGGAACAAACAGTAAAGAAATTCAAATACGGACGTTTCTTTTCTGTATCTCCACGCGCCCCTGCCTGATAATACTTCTTTCATGGCCAGGATATCGTGTGCCGCTTGCCTTAGATTAACACCTCAGGACTTTAGGAATAGTATTCTGAAAATCCATCTGTTACACAAAAACATTAAATTCTATAAAATCTATAAAGACTGAAAATTTTCTTTTTTCTCACCATAAACGTTCGCACTCACCTGCTTGCTTTTGAATCTCTTTCAAGTGGACTTTCTTGCTGTAGAAAGCTCTGCATTGTTCTCATTTGGGTAGTTTTTCTATTTATTCCCACACTTCTAAAAATAATGCCAAAACAATCTGAGGTGATTTTTTTTTTGATGGAGTTGCAATTAATCAAGTTCTTTTTGCATTTTAACATGTCTCTTAGTAATTTAAAAGGAGGCTTTTAAGACAATTGGTGTACTAATTACCAGTCATTCCAATGTGCCCAATAAATCAGGCCCCCTAAGAAGCTCTTCTAAGTAACAGCAGTTAGACCAGTTTCTGTTTTGTACGTCCTTAAAACTGAACACACACGAGTTAGTCATTAGGCTATAAATACCTCATATCTGACTTCTGAGTCTCATATACCTATTAATGGTCAAGTGTTTGTAATCTTTTCTTTTCCAACTAAACTGGGGCTTCACTAGAAACCATTCATCTTGATGCTTTCATTATACCTTTGGTCAGAGCAGTCACTGGCTGAATATATATTTTTTTCATAGCATCTTTTTCTCTAATTTCTCAGCACTTGTGTAAAAACTCTCTTCACATCATGTATGATCTCCGTAAGCCTTGCTGTTATCCCCTGTTGGGCAATCAAATGTAGAATTAATACTTCTGTGTGGCCGCCTACAGCAGAAGCTCACTCACAACCAAAGCCCAGCTCGTCAATTCCATTCTTCCAGAGTTTTGGATCATGAATGATATAATATGAGCACACGGGAGATGCTAGAGATCCCCTTGTACAAAACCCTGCATGGGATGTTCCTACAACAAAACCTTTGCTGAGTCCCTGCTTCCTAATCTCCAGAGTTGCATTGGTTTGTATCCAGATACTTTCTCCCTTCCACGAGTGCTAGAATGAGCCTCTGAAGTTCCACTGGAGTTAGTTTTAGACAGCTGTACAGATAGGCACACCAATGGGTAGATATGTAGATATGATGTGCACGTATATGCACATGGATATGATAAACGAAGAGAAGGAAGCTTTTCCTGACAGTGGAATGCCAACTGGTACACTTAGAATGAATGAGGAAATGAGAAACCCCATTTGGTAGCCACCGTAGGAATAATCAGCTCATGAGACTCATCATAAATTTGTAATGGAGAAACTTATGAGAAACTATTAATACCTTAACCACATCCACTCTTACTTATTGCTCAAGCCCCCAAAATCTGAATTATACTTATGTATTTTCTTTTCTTTCCTCTTATAAGCCAAAATATCTAAAACATAGCTTCCTTAATCTTGAGTTAACAGAGAATAAAATGAGCAAAAATATAAACAAAAATCCTTAAAATATTCAGAAAGTAGGCAGAGAGTAGTAAATTGGGCTAAAGCTAGTCTGTTGCCTACAATGAAGCTTTGTAAAAACCATTTCCATTTTTTAAAATTTTATTGTAAATTGCCAAGTTATAATTATACATACTTATAGGTACAAAGTGATACATGTATACAATATGGAATGATTACATCAAGCTAATTACCATATCCATCACCTCAAATGTACAATGAAGTTCTGAAGTTTAGATAGGTCATGGAACACCCAAGTATATGTAGCATATGCGATTAAAGCTAGTTAAAATTTTAAAGCTTATTAATGTACTAATGTATTTAACAGGGGAGACAGATGCTGTGCATAGCACAATGTTGATACAGACACATTAAGAAAATTATAGATAGTAATTTGTTTCTATAAATTCCATTGTTTCCATAAATTCCTATATTTGCACATTCAAAAATCATAAGCGAACCTTTTTAGTGAAAACTGGCTGAATGGGAATGGCTTAAACTTTTGTCACTGTACAGAAAAAGAGCTCACTGATTAGAAATGTATGATGATCCGTAAACTGAAATGATTGCAGATGGGGCCTCAGAGACACAAGTGACCACATGAATGGGCGTTCTCAGAATTTTCCGGATCGTGGAGAGTACATTGGATTTTTCACAAATGGTGGAATAAGAATGAGACATTTTATACATACGCTAGAAGGGAATGGTAACCCCAGCCATTATATGGGTTGTATTTTCCTCATTTTATTTCTCAACCACTGAAACCCTAGCCCAGGTCACCTTTGTTTCTTAACTAGACCACCTCTTCAGCTTGATAAATGTTCCCATGTACTTTTCTCTTCCTCTAATCCAGAACTTGACAACTACAGTTTGCAGGGTAAATCCCACCCACCTACAAATAAATTTTAACTGAAATATGGCCACACCCATTCACTTATAGATTTGTATAGCTGTGACAGAGACTGAGTAGCCCACAAAGCCTAAGGTATTTACAAAGGCTGTGCACCTCACCTGTGCACACACTTACCATTGCTCACAAATGTTCTTTCTCTGTTCCCTTGAGTGGTTCTTCTTCATCCTCCAGAGTTCAGCTATATTTTCTTAAATCTTCCCCTGACACAAAAAATGAGGGCTTGTCTCCTGGCACATCCTGCATAGAACTGTGTACTTCTCCATCAAAGCATTTATCATCATAAATATTTTGATGTCTATTGTGTATCGCCTCCACTAGAAATAAAAATTCTCTAGAGAAGGAAACATCAGGGCAGGGATTTTTGTTTAGTACCTAGAATGGTGCCTGGTATATATTCAAGTCTTAGTACACATTGTTGGGCACATGATTTTTTTTTAATTACTCACCACTCCTATCCTCAGTAGTGATCAGTTCTTTGGAGATAGTATGTGTGCAGAAGGTATTTACTGAATGAAAGAACAAACTTTGTATAATAAACTTTAAGTGAACTATGAAAACAAAAGTCTGCAAATAAGTGTTTCGCTTGATGAATAATTACAAAGCAATCACAGTGGTTTAACTGCAACTCATCAGGAAGTAAAACATTGCCAGCACCCCACATGCCTGCTTTATTTTCCCTCCCGTCGGTTACACTTCCCCCAAATACTATTCTTACTTGTAGCAGTGTAGATCCGTCTTGCTTATTTTTAACTTTTATATAAATGGAACACTGTAATATGCATTCTTTTGTGTATGGCTTCTTTCACCCAATATTAAGTCTGTGAGGTTCATCCGTGTTGTAGCTATAGTAGTGGCTTACTCAGTTTAGCTGCTATGTGTCATTCAGTTGTGGAATATACCAACATTTATATATTTCTTTAACTGTTGATGAAAACTTAGAAGGTCCCAGTTTGTCACCCTCAAACTGCTTCTAGGATCATTTTTAAATATAAATTCTGAAACACTTATGTGTGAGTTTTAGCTGGGTATATTTCTAGGATTTGAATTGTTAACCTGATACATACATATTCAAACTTGGTAGATATGTCAGTTTCCAAACAGATTGTACTAATGTGTACTCCCACCAGCATTAGATAAGAGTTCCGGTTTTCCTACATTTTTTGCCAACACTTGGAATTTTTACCATTTAAAATTTAAGCTATTCTTCTGGGGACTAGTAGAATCACATGTGGATTTGCTTTGCATTTCCTGATTACTAGTGAGGTTGGCCATATTATCATGGCTAATTGCAAACTAAAAGAAATCTATTGAGATGTGAAAAAATATATATATATCAACTTTATTAGTCTAACCAGTTGGGCTCACAGAACAGTTCTATGAATTAGGACTTTACCACTTTTCCTGGCATCTACCCAAAGGAAAAAGACATTCTATAAAAAAGACATCTGTACTCGAATGTTCATAGTAGCATAATTCACAATTCCAAAGATGTAGAAACAACCCAAGTGCCCATCAATACATGAATGGATTAATAAAATGTGGCATATGTATACCACGGAGTTCTACTCAGCCATGAAAAAACAGTGGTGATCTAGCACCCTTGTATTATTCTGGATAGAGCTGGAGCCCATTCTACAAGTGAAGTATCACAAGAATGGAAAAACAAGCACCGCATGTACTCACCATCAAATTGGTACTAACTAATCAACACTTATGTGCACATATGGTAGTAACATTCATCAGGTGAGGGGTAGGAGGGGATGGGTATATTCACACCTAATGTGTGCAGTGTGCACTGTCTGAGGGATGGACACCCTTGTAGCTCTGACTCAGGTGGGGCAAAAGCAATGTATGTAACCTAAACATTTATACCCCCATAATATTCTAAAAGAATAAAGAATTTAGAATTTCTTCCTTTCTCTTCAACAGCATCCTTTCTTTTATAAGGATCCATTTCTTTTCTACAAATTCCTTATTTTGAAGGATAGCTAACAAAATTTCAAATTATTTCTCAACAGTTATTTCCACTATTGCCTGTTATTTGCAGGCCTCTTGAAATGGGAGTTAATGTTGGTATTATAAGCATGTTTCTGATCTAGCGCAGTAACAATCATGCATTCACTTTATGAAGTAGGAAGTAAAGACTGACAAATTAACAAATAACAATTGAAAACATAAATGCATAACTATTTTGAGTAAGTAAAAATAGCTTTGGATTTGTATTATAAACATAGCACTAAGAACATTTATTGAGACATATTTTAGGTAGACGTATGTGGGTAAATGAAAGACCCAAGTAACAATCCTTTCAGGAATGTGTACACTGTTTGAAATAAAATCTAGAGACATAACAATAACTGTCAAATTTTTCTGGTTCACCTGCTCTGAAAGAGCTCATGTAGATTTGCCCTTTGTGAGTGATCAAAGCAGTCAAACCTTGTTGACTACTTTGCCTGATGAAACGGCCTTTCATGGTCTTAAAAATATGTCAGTATTGCTCATATTACTGAGTTTTATCCTATCATCCATAAAATAGAGAGTAAATGTGGTCTTTTATCTAGCGTACCTTTAAAGTTTTCCTGAATTTCATTGACCTTTTGGAAGTTTATTGTCTACTCATTACCTTTCTCAAGAATTTCAGAGCCTCTAGGGAAATTTTAGTTATGTATGCTAGGTGTTCTTACAAGAGACAATGTCATACACTGTACCTTGAAAAATGATATATTTTTTCCAGTATGAGCGAGATATATATATTTTAGAACACAAAGTAAGAAATCTGAAAATGTATCTCTGAATCCTCAACATAAGTCATTAGCAGACCCTCTAGATGGTATTATGGAAAAATTAATCTGTGTCCAAAGGTAACAAAGGCCCCATTGTTAGTCCCAAGAGTAGTAAGGATAATCCCCAGCATGTTGCATCTATCTGCATTGTCACACTAATTAAAATCATCATTTGAAGGTGATTTGTTACACAGGACTGTTAAAGCAAAAGCACTGGCCTTCTCATTAGTTCTAGAGATTGAAGTATTTCAATAATTGCAAAGATTAGGAAGATAGCTGGCTTTTGTTAAATGCCTTGGAAGCATAAAGTGAGGAAATGACAGACTCAAGTCATTCAACTATTAAATCAGAGCATGCCATAAAAGTCACAAACCCTTCATGGAAGCACTGAAAGAAATCACTGTGTTCTATATCTGGAGACCAGATTGTGCAGAAAATGAGGTCCAGGCTCTCATTGTAAAGGGGGTAGACCAGCAAAGGGAAATGGAATGTACATTCTCCGATGCTAAATTCAGGGCAGTGAAGAGAGGATGGTTCACTGAGACAGGATGAGAGTCTTTGGGTGGCTGTGCTTGATAGCCCTGAACACCCAAATTCCCTTGAATGCTTTGGGACACAAAGCCCTTTGCTTGAGGAAAATAGGTTCAGCTTGACCATTAACTCACCCTCAGATCTTCCCTGTCCTTTTGTACCAGAGCAATAAAAGGGTTAACTTAGCCCAAGAAAAGAAATATAGTCCCAGACCCAAGGAAATAACTTGCTCATGAAATAAAATAAGTGAAGGACGTAGGTAATATAAACCAGCGGAAACCAGGCAAACACAGGTGAGCGTCCCCCTGGAGAATGTTGCACAGGCGTGTGGAGTGTCATGTAAGGATGGTTATTAACATGGGCTCAGTCTATTATCACTTAGGTTTTGATGTCCTGTTCAGCTACACTTACAGTCTGTCCTAACAGTGCTGTGATGTGCTGACCCCTTAAAGTTTGGAATCAATGATACCTATGTAAATGAAGTGGGAATACTAGAACTTGGCAGATTGTTAAGGAAGAAGTCAGGCTAAGAGTGGTTTGCATGTTGGGAACAATGCATTATATTCTATGAGACAGAAAATCCATCACCTGATGGATTCTCCCAAGAACATACGTGGTAAGGCAGAGGTCAGCAAACTATGGCCTGGAGCCTAATACAGAAGGTGACCTGTTTTTGTATATCTGTGAGCCAAAATGGTTTTTAAGTTTTTAATGGGTAAAAATAAGCAAAGAAAAATAAATTTGACTGTTTGTGACCTGCAAACCCTAAAACATTTACTAAGTGGTTTTTTATAGAAAGTTTGCTGACCTGTGCATTGAGGCACTAAAGAATGCACTGCATTCTCGATGAAGTTCACTGTGGTTGTTGGTTCATATTAGGAAATGCTGCCAAGAAACTGGGCTCCCAGTATCGATGGGACAAATACATTTCCAGAATAGCAGAGGCCACGTGGGAACACTCAACTGTCAAAACCAAGGCGGATGTTATTGATATAATGCACAGCAAGAGTGGCAACCAGGGTAGGGTGCTTTGACCCAGAGAAATCTGCTGAGATGCTGGTGTTACTAGGGGTGAGGCAGATGGACAGAAGATTAGGCTCTTGATTGACTTGTATAACCCAAAAACATCAACGCTTTTGAGCAGAAGGCTGAGATCAGCACCCTAAAGGAAAATTGCAATCTTCCGTTCAGTTCCTAGAATGGAATCAATTTTGAAACTGAGGGCAAATAGATTAAAGGAAGGGTAATTCTCCTGAGGTTCCCAAGTTTGGCCAGAGTGAATAAAATATATACAATGCTAACCAGGAAGTTTGTTTAAAAGTTATCCAGGTCATGAACAAGGGATGTCTTCTCATTTGTTTAGGTCTTTTATAATTTCTTTAAACAACATTTTGTAGTTTTCAGTCTGAGTCTTGAGCTTTTTGTTACATTTGTCCTTAAACATTTTATTTCTTTAATGCTATTGTAAATTAAATTGTTTTGTTAATTTTATTTGCATATTGTTCATTGCCAGTGTATTGAAATACAGTAGATATTTTTATATAGACCTTATACGCTACTATGTAACTTGCTTATTAGTTCTAATAGCTTTTTCTTGTAGATACCTTAGGATTTTCTATATACAAGATAATCTTACCTATACATAGAGATAGGTTTACTTCTTCTTCAATCAGGATAAATTTTATTTATTTGTCTTGTCTAATGATCCAGTAGAACTTCTAGTACAATGTTAAATAGAAGTAACAAGAGTGGAAATTCTTGTACTGTTCCTAATCTCCTAATGAGAAACATGCAGGTTTTTACTAAGTATTATGTAGCTTGTGTGTTTTTTGTAGATGCTCTTTTTCAGGTTGAGGAAATTCCCTTCTATTCCAAGTCTGTTGAGTATTATTTAAAAATAGTATTTTGTCAAATGTTTTTTCTGTGTCAATCCAGATGATCATATGCCCGCACCCTGTTCTATTAACATGGTGTATCACATTGATTGATTTTCAGCTGTGAAACCAATCTTGCATTCCTGGGATAAGTGCCACTTGACAGTAGTCTGTCGTCCTGCCTTTACGTGTATGATTTTGTTTGTTCATATTTTGCTGAGGATTTTCACATCCCTATTCTTAAAGGGATATTAGTCGGTAGTTTACTTGTGATGTTTTTGTTTGGTTTTGGTATCAGGGTGATACTGACTCATAGAATATGTTGGGAAGTGTTCCTTCCCCCCCCTTTTTTTTTTTGAAAAAATAAAGTAAAATCAGTGTTAATTCATATTTAAATGTTTGTTTTACTTAAGAGTTCTATCAATCTGAGATTAGAGATTTTTTTTCAAGAACTGTTTAATTATGAATTCAATTTTTTTAAATTAGAGTCCTATAATCTTTCATGTTGTGTATTTAATCTTGGTTGAATTTTAGTAGTTTTGTTTCCAAGGGATTGTTCCATTTCTTCAATTTTTAAAAAAATGATGAATATAAATTTTACCGTATTACATTGTTACCTTTCAACAGCTTCAGATCTATAGCAGTAGTTCCTTTCTCCGTCCTGATGTTGATTCGTGAACATTCTCTTTTTAATTTTAATTGATATTTTTCAAAGAAACAACTTTTAATTTATGGACTTTTCTCTCTTCTAATTCACTGATTTCTTCTCATATCTTAATTACTTTCTTCTGCTTGCTTTGGGTTCTAATATCTTTTATCTAGTTTCTCAAGATAGGAACTTTGATTATTTCAGTGTAAACATTTAATGCTATAAATTTCCCCATTGGCATGGCTTAAGTGGCATCTCACATATTTTTATAGGTTATATGTTCATTCAGTTTGTCTTATTTCCTTTCAAACTTCCATTTTTTAACCCATGAATTATTTAGAAGTATGTCATTTAATTGCCAAATATTTAGAGATATACCTGTTATTTCTGTTACAGATCTAGAATTTGATTTCATTATGGCCAAAAATTATATTCTGTAAAATTCCAAGTATTTTAAATTTGTTGAGGGAGGTTTTATGGCACACAATATTGTGTCTGCCTGCGAATGTTCCAAGTACTCTAAAAAGTGTATTCTCTCTTTCAGGGAAGTACTCTATATTCTTGATTACTTGTGCTAGTCTTACCTTCCACGTTTTCATTGATTTTTCGTGTGGTAATCCTGTAAGTTGCTGAAAAGAGGGTATAGAAATTCCCAATTACAATTGCAGATTTGTCTATTTCTCCTTTCAGCTGTATTAGGTTTTTTAACTGTATTTTGAGGTTCTGTTAAGTGTGTGCACATTAAGGGCCATTAAATGTTCCTCATAGATCAAAGTCTACTGTATCCGATATTGCTATGTGACTCCTGCTCTTTTTTAAAATTAATGTTTATGTATCTCATTCCATCCATTTACTTTCAACCTCTCTACTTGTACATTTATTTTAAAGGGGATATATTTGGGGCATGTATTTTTATCCAATTTCCCAATCTTTGTATTTTATTTTGTGTACTTGGAATATTTATGTTTAAGGAAAGTATTGCTATGCTTAGAGCTTAAGTTTGCCATTATTTGTTTTGTATTAGGTTTCTCTGTGTCTTTTTCCTTTTTTTTTTTTCTGTACGTGACAATTTTGGGGGTTTAATCTTGATTACTTAGTATTTTTGAATATATCTCTTTGTATATTTTTCCTAGTGGATGCTCTGGGCTTAACAGTGTGCACACATGACTTATCGCAGCTCGATGGTATCAACATTTTGCCACAAGTGAAGTGTGGAAACCTGACTTCCACTTAGGTCCCTTTTCCTTCCCCACTTTTATTTAATAACATTGTCTTCGGTATCAGGTGGCATTATAATTTTTGTTTTGATCATCAAGTATATTGTAGAAAACTCACGAGAAGGATAGTCTAATGTATGCAGCCATGTTTCTGTTCTTCCCGTTTTTTCTTCCATTGTGGTGGTCCAAGTTATCTTGTTTTATCATTTCTTTTCTTTTAATCATTCTTTAAGGATCAGTCTAAGTGTGACAAATTGCTTTAGTTTTGCTTCACCTGAGAATGTTTTTATTTCCTCTTACTTCCTGAAAGGTATAGAATTCACAGTTGGCAGCTGTTTTCTTTTAGCACTTGGAAAATGTGCCACTTCCATCACTTCCTTTGGCCTCCCTTCCTGTGGAGAATGGGCCATTTCTCCCTGGGTGCTTTCAAGATTTTTTTGCTACAGTTTTTAGAAGATGAGCCCTGATGTGTGATGAAATGGATTTCTCTGGGTCTGTTTGCAGTTTGCTCAGCCTCTTGATTCTGTAGGTTGATGTCTTTCACCAAATTCAAGTTTATGTTTTAAAATACTCTTTCAACTTCACAGTCTTTCTCCTCTCCCTCTGAGACTCGGGTACTGTGTATCAGTGATGCATTCATGTGCTGCATAATGACACTTTGGTCAACAATGGACCACGTAAATGACGGTGTGCTTGGTTTATATGGTACATCTGGGATTCCCACTAGTCCCCGCTTTTAACACCTGATGGGGGCAAAAGCACCCTCAGGCCGGGTTTCTCTGGGCTTTAGATGGGGAAGGGAGTCTGAGGCCCTGATGGGACAGAAAATTCTTCCAAGGAGGCACTTACTGTGGTAGAATCCCATCAGCATGCGGCTGACAGAACACTTTTTGGGCCAGGTGTTTGCTGGAGTTGGAGTCCCCTTGCGTTTCCCTCTGGCTGTCAAGTGTCCCTGGCTAGAGGGTGGGGGGAGGGGCTCAGGTCCGTGGAGACAAAGGTGCTTCCTGCGCTGTGCTCACTGCGCTGGCATCCCTCTTGCAGGTGCCGCCCAGCGTCCCCGTGAGGAGGGGGGTCACAGACACCCGCCTGCTATTTAATTCCTCCCTGCTGAGGTCCCGTCCTTAGTCACCCTCCTCCTCTCCCCTTCCCATTTCTCCTTTCTCTTCTCTTGCACCGGTTTCTCTTCTACTGGTTCTAAGGCTTGTAGTTGCACTTAGCAGGAATAAATGAGTCTATCCCATTTTGTTCAGACCAGAAGTCCTCTCTTATGGTTTTAAACTTTTGTTAAATATGTAGGTTAGTTATTAGAGTTCAATGATACATTTAAAACTTTTAAGAGAAAAATATGGGAATTGACTAAATGTAATGAACCAATCATTGAAATTTGCACTGATGACATTTAGTTGGTGATAGAAAAAAAAAATTCTGTAAATTAAACATCCTTCAGTCTCTCGTTTTTATCTCTAAAACTTCCAACTCTGGCAAGAAAAGAACAGGTCTTAAACATGTCATCTTATTACTAATAAAATAACTCATGTTTGAATAATTCATGGTGCCTCATAATTTTTTGTTTGGTTAATGGACTGACCTAAAGAAATATTGATATTGCCTGTGGCTCTAGAAACCTTATCTAAGGAGTTTCCTCTGGTGGTATTTAACGTAGATATCTCTGCAAAGTCTTATTTTACTTGGTGGAAGGTATACATTGGAATGTGCAATTTTGTTCAGATGCTCAGAAGTTAAAAGAATACAGGGAAGACAAAGCTTACATTGGGTTACAGATTATTAGAATGTCGTTTAAACAATATACAGCAAATTATCAGTGGAGTAATACAAGATGTGAAATGTATTATATTAGATTAAATTTTCCAAAAGTGTGAGTTCTAGCTTTTACACAGCATTTTTAAAATGATTTTAGAACTTTATTTTCTGCATTAATTTATTTAGCACTCCATTCTCTACCCCACTTAGTTGTTACTGATAATTTTTTTAGGGCCTTGCACATAAATAGCATTTATTTTTAATTAAAAATAAATGTAAGGTTTACAAACATTTTTGTTACATGGACAAATTGAATCTTGCTGAAGTCAGGGCCTTCTGTGATTTCTTGAGCTGTAACTTATAGTGAATTTCATCTGTTGTAAGTATACAATTCAATTATTTTTAATAAATTCATAGTTGTGCAGCCATCACTGTAATCCAGTTTTAGAATATTTTCATCACCTTAAAAATGTCCTTTGTGCCCATTTTCGATCTCTGCTTCCATCCTCAGCACTAGGCAACTATTGAATTGATTTCTGACTCAATAGGTTTGTCTCTTCTGGTCATTTTGTATACACAGAATCACATAAAGTGCTTTGTGCCTGGCTTCTTGAAGTTCATCTATGTTGCAGCATGAATAATGTGTTCTTTTCTATTGATAAATAGTATTCCCTCATATAGATAACATTCCTTTTATCAATTTATGAACTGATAGAAATTTAGATTATTTTTGGTTTTGGCTACTATGAATGACGTTACTAAGAATACTTACAGGTATTTTTATAGACATACTTTCATTTGGTAGATACCCTGGAACAGAATTGCTGTATTATATTGTAAATTTATTTTTAACTTAAGAGACTGACAAAATGATTTCCGAAGTGGCTGTATCATTTGACATCCCCGGCAGCAATGTATAATGTTTCACTTTGTCTATATCATTGCCAACACTTGATAGTATTTTTTCATGATGATGATGATGATGATGACAGTGATTCTAGTGGATGTACACTGGCATCTCATTGTGGTTTTAATTTGAATGTCTCTAATTAGCCCTTCATACACTGATGAAATGTCTATTCAAACCTTTGCACCAGTTTTCAAAGTTGTGTTTTATTACTAACGTTCTTTCCATATTCTAGTACAAGACCCTTGAATTTTTTAAAATAGAATTTTATTTACATGAAAACAATTTGCATCAAAATTAGATGAATAAAAATTACTCTTTTCATAGTTATTGTTTCTAGTGAGTTTGAAAATTAGACAATAAATTAAATTATAGAAATAATTATGTATACCTTAGAGCAGCAGTCCCCAACCTTTTTGGCACCAGGGACTGGTTTCATGGAAGATAATTTCCCCGAGGACTGGGGGTAGGGTGGAGGGATGGTTTGGGGATGATTCAAGCGCATCACATTTATTGTGCAGTCAGACCTCTCTGCTAATGATGATCTGTATTTGCAGCTGCTCCCCAGCACTAGCATCACCACCTCAGCTCCACCTTAGATCATCAAGCCTTAGATTCTCATATGGAGTGCAACCTAGATTCTTCTCATCAGCGGTCTACAGTAGGGTCTGCGCTTCCATGAGAATCTAATGCCCCAGGGGATCTGACAGGAGGCGGAGCTTATGCGGTGATGCCCGCGCTGGGGAGTGGCTGTAAATACAGAAGAAGCTTTGCTCCCTCACCTCCTGCTGCGTGGCCTGGTTCACAACAGGCCGCAGGTCGGTACCAATCCATGGGCCGGGGTGGGGACTGCAGCCTTGAAGGATGTTCCCATCACAATCTAGTATTATCTTAAGAGTTATAACTAATAATGCAAATATATTTTAATTTGAATATGATTTTTTATCCTATATTATTAAATAATTTGCCTTCTGGATCTTGAAGGCTTTCAAAAGTTTGATCTATGGCTTTGGAGCTCTCAGAGTTCTTCCTTATACTGCTAATCCCCTCTTTCAAGCTCAGCGTGCTCTTTCTGAGAACTCTCAATTTCATCTTTCTTGGGTTTTGAATTTAGCGATCATGCTTACCGTTAGCTTCTCTGGGGTGATAGCATACGATGGCGACCTGCAGACAGACTGAACTTGGCCTAAACAATTCACTCCTGGCACTTTTAAAGAAACACCTGTCAGCAAGATTTTTATTTTCCTTCTAAAATTATGCCGCTTCCATCTCTTCCTTCAGTGTATATATATCTTGCTGCCTCATTTATTTCTACAGGAATTTCAGTTAATACTAATTATAATTCTGAATTTAAGGCGCAAAAACTACATGCATGATGCAGTTAGGTAAAAGTCACTGCATATAAAAATAACTCAATTAGCTCACCATATAAAATAAGGTTTTGCCTCGCGTGTAGAATGGCCCCTTCACCTACTGCAGGCATTCGGGGCTTCCTAACCACAGGTTCCTCTTGGCGCAAACGTCTTTTTCTTACCTCTAAGCTTCCTCTCATCTTATCAGAGACTACCTTCTACAATGTTAGTCTCCCTTTCCTCCGTCGTTAATTTTTACATTTCTCAGATTAATGTCATTATTATCCAATGATATTCTAATGTCTTCTCAAAAACAATTATTTTAGATGTATGATGTGTTGCCTTCTCTATTGGAACTATATCTGTGTCTCATTCTACAATTAGTACCAGATACTAAGAATAACTTAGGGGTTTTTATTTTGTTGTTGTTTTTTTTCTCTTTTAGATCTACCTGTGATTAGCAGAGCAACTTAGATTTTCTGCTGCAGTTTGATGTGACCCTTTTGTCCACCTTTGTTATTAATTAGCAATATTTTCGAGCCGATCAACACTATAGTCGGCTTACTATCTATCTTTGCCCTACAACCATGCCCTCTTTGCCATTTTCAGAGATCCCTGAAGGTTAAGGAAACATGCTTTACTCTCTGTGCTTGCTGATTCTGAACTTTTAAACATCGTCTCCTGGCCTGTCCAATTCCAGATTACTAATATCCCAAGTGAAACGGGGGAGCCCCATTGCATGGAGCATCTGCAATCATCCATCAAAGCCTTTTGAGGACAAATGTCACTGGGTTTCCCAGAGATCCCCCTGAATCCTCACCAGTAAAGACTATCCTCTGTGCCCTGTTAAACTATAACCACGCTCTGACGCTCCATTCACTCCCTAATCACTGCCCTTCAGCTTTGGGCTATTCCCCACAGATTCTAGTAATAGGCCTATCCTATTTTTGTAAATACGCTTAGCTAATCAGTATGCTAATTTATTTTTCTGTTTCCATGTTGATATTTTATTAAACAGTTAAGAATGTAAACATCAGAACTCAACTCTCAAAGCTTCCTGAACCCAATTTAATATCAGTCATTTAAAAAGTTTCAGAATTGTATACAAAATATAATTGAAATGATGTAATCCATTTTAATGTCATAAATCTTTTAACACTAAATGAAAGTTTTCCAAAGTGTATTTTGAATCATACCGCCATTGTTCAAAGGCTTTTAATAATTTCCTTTCGCAGAATGTTCGTAAAACCTGCAGGAGAACTACAAAATGTCTCATTACACTGGAGTTATGTGGCGCTTTTTAAAGTCTAATAATATCATGATCTCTTTTCCTTCTCCTTCTCTTATCTCTTAATCTCCCCAATTCATACCCTAATATGACTCATCACATGTATAGATGAGCTCTGGAATTACAAAGGCTGAGAATCTCTGCTATAAAATGAGCTGCTTCAGTAAGAAGTGAAAGAGAATCACCTTGGAAGTAAGATGAATGCTTATCAGAGGGAAAAAAATGGATTTGTCAGAATGTACGACTTTTTACTAATTCTCTATTATACGTGTACACACTGGTGATAAAATGCTCTGGGAATTAGCAGTGTCTGGGGGGGTCTGTGCTACCAAGCGGTTATAGATTTACAATAGACATGTCTGTGTCAAACAAGGTCAAAATTGTTCCAGAGATGAAAGTGCTGTACTCTTAATTTGAATTTTATCTTTTTTTCTAGCTGAGTGAAGAAAATAATTGGAAATAGTTCATAAGATGTAACAATAGGAAACTTTTTGAGAATAATCACATATAAATTAAGCATAGTGACAGAAGTGACAGAAATCATATGAGTTTTTGCACATGTTAATAGTACTGTGGAAGAATTTAACGCAATATTTTTTCATAGCTATGTTAAGTAAAGGACATTACTAATATCCCTAACATAAGCTACCTATTTTGTTTCAATGACTAATATATGTCAGGCTTTGTGTTAGATGCTCTAAGAGATAAAAAAAGAACAGCATAAAGTCATGTCTTTGAGTTTGCTATTTCCTAAAGGAAGTGAGACATGCCTAAATCCAATGTCTTCTATTAAAAATTACTACCTCCTGTGTAAAATCATATAAATTTTTATTTGATAAAGAGATTACAGAAAGGTAATGGGAAAGTTGATTTGTTTTACAAAAGAATGTTAATAATATTGTCATTCACTGAGGACCTTTGAAATAACAAGAAATATAATGAGTAATTTGGGGGGGGGAAGAGAGGAGAGGAGGTTGGAAAGAGTGGAAGAGTCAAAGGGGTCCTTGAGACAGTCCTGTGAAGCAGGTGGGCCAGTCCGAGCAAGGCACGCCTCACCGCCAGGGTAGGGCCAATGGAAGCTCTGGAGGTCAATGAAAGTCTGTGGACACAGGTCCAGATATGACTTGACACCCTTCCCATATCTCTTTCCTAGTCTACTGTACTCTGCCTTAGTCGCTCTGGTTAGCGCCCTGGCCCCATGAAAACTGTTTCCTGTCTCCAGAACATTCTCCCAGTGGCTACACCTCTTAATTCACTTAGGGCTCTGCTCAAACTCACCCCTCATCTTGGCCACTTCTGACCACCTTATCTAAGAGTCCTCATTGCAGCCTCATGACTTCATAGCTCCTTGCCTTTCTCTATTTTGTTCTTGTACATCTTTCACTACTTCATATTATATTGTTTGTTTGTTTGTTGGCTAACTCTCTGCTGGAGTGTGTGCTTTTGATGGCAGGGACTTCTCCTCCCTAGTTCACTACTATATTACCAGGGCTTTGAACGATCTGTGTAGTATAGGTGGTACTCAATAAATATATAAAATAAACACATGGAAACGTCATGTATAGAAAGAGACACATAACATTATAAATAACATAGTTTTAGGAATGTATAGGTTTTTTAAAAAACTTTCAGGCAAAAATTACACATGAAAATTGGAATAATTTAGTGGCATCCATGATTTTAGTGTGACAGAATGTACGTTACTACACTTATGCTTTTGAATTCGAAAAACACCATATTAAGCAAAATATCCCCAGTTTATTTTCACAAGAGAGAAGCAGAAACATAAGATTCTTATCAGAACAACAGGATAGCAAAAATTTCCATAAATTTTCCCCAGCAACCAGATTCCTACAAAGTCTGTTTAACTGATATTGACATTTAAAAGACATTTCAAAAGGAGTTATGAATACCTGAAGCAAACACCTGCTGATTAATCTCAGTAGCGTATATAACATACAATATTTTGTTTTCATAAACAAAAAATATTTTGCACACAGCATTCAATTTTAATCCATTTTCACAAATGTGTATATAGCTTATCTTTATATTTGTTATAAATATATATATATGTTGTTTATTTCACAACATGCCTTTGTATTCCTTGTTAGGTCATGAAACGATGAAAGCCACAAAACGAAGTCTGTATCAAATAGACAAATCCTTTTTTCTCCTTATTTTTCTTTTCATTAGTCCATTTATTTCTATACTTAGGTTTATCTCCCTGGAGCCTATATTTACTCAAGGCCCCTGCCATGAGTATAGAATAAAAGATTGAATTTTTTGAAAAATATGGATTGCTATGGCATCCCAGAGAAAGGAGAAGCTATGACTGTAAGTTTAAGATCAGAAATAGCATTTGTCTTTATCGATGGACCAAATTTCCCCTGACAAAAACAATAGAGGCTGGGCGATACTTTGTGTTACATGAAGCAAAGATGTAAGTAAATCACTTAAGTATGTGATAAGACAGGTAATTAAATATTAAAACTGAGCAGTTGGGTGGGTGGTGGACGATACAAGAGGCATGGAGACATAAAATAGAAAGGTGTAATTATTTAAGTTGCCTCTTTTAAATTTTCAACTTTTGCTCCATTGTAGGCGATGGGATTAAGGACAAGAAAAGAGGCAGGTCATAGGGAAAACTTAGTAGGAACCAGAATATAGAACTCTTAGGGTGCCCAAAGCTGAGTGGAATGTGAGAGCAGATAGCAATGCATTCAAGGCAGGGTGCTTCCATGACATAAATTTTAGGAACTGTTTTGGTAGGGTTTAAAAGGATCAGAAAGCCAGAAATTTCTACTTGTTACAATGTGATAAAGTTGTGATTTCACTGTTCATTCAGTTAGTTATATTTTTACTTCATTTAAAATGAAATAAAAATACCAAGACATTGAGTTGTGTGTCATACTTGTTCCATAACTGTCTAGGTGAAAAACTAAAATTAAAAATCCATATATCAAAATATTAACTTTGTTCCTTAGCATCAATAATTCCAACAAAAATATAGAAACTATAATTCAAGTGAAAATTAAAACACTATTATTTGAAATAGAAGGCAGACACAATGTAGACTCTAATCATTTTGGTCGGTTAACTTCATATTTCATTTTCTTTCTCATTCTGATGAGTAGTGAATAGCTGTAGAGTTTTTGCTTTGTTTTGATTTTATTACCATTCAAATAATATGACTATATGCCTGTAGTGACTTACGTCATTTTAGAGCACAAGTGCTGCTGCTTTTCTTGACAGTAAAATTGGTTTGGGGAATATATTTTCAAGTACTCTTAAAAATATTTATTATCTTGGCTATCATATAGCATCATTCCTTAGGTAAAATATCAAGTAAAATTTTACCACATACATTAGTTACTTCACATACTTTCTGTTGCATATCTCAATTTAGTTATGTTAATAGCCAAGCCATTAAATAAAGTAAAACCAGGTTTTCTAGATTTCCAATGCTGTGTAACAAAATCACAAAGTCAGTGGCTAAAAATTCTCCACACACTCATATTCATAGTAGCACTATTCACAAAAGCTAAGAGGTAGAAGCAACCCCAGTTTTTTTTAACATCTTTAATTTTTTATTTCTGTGTTTTTTTTATTTTGGCATATTACAGGGGTACAAATGTTTAGGTTACATATCTTGCCTTTGCCCCCATTAGGTGTGAATATACCCATCCCTTCCTTCCCCTACCCACCTGCCCAACACCCGATGAATGTAACTACTACATGTGCACTTAAGTGTTGGTCAGTTAAGCCAGTTAATAACAATTTGCTGGTGAGTACATGTGGTGCTTGTTTTTCCATTCTTGTGATACTTCACTTAGTAGAATGGGGCTCCAGCTCTATCCAAGATAATATGAGAGGTGCTAGATCACCATTGCTTTTTGTGGCTGAGTTGAACTCCATGGTATACATATACCACATTTTATTAATCCACCCAGGTATTGATGGGCACTTGGGTTGTTTCCACATCTTTGCAATTGTGAATTGTGCTGCTATAAACATTCTAGTGCAGCTTATATTACCGTGTTAGAATATTAGGTATACTTTGTAATATTAAAATATTGATTAAACCAGTGCCTTCATGAAATATATTAAAAGTAATCTTAATTGAATAAAGAATTAATGGAAAATCTGAATAGTCTAATAAAACTGAAAGATACTGAATTTTTTAAGAGTATATACAGTAATTATAGACTATAAAGATGGGTAATTCTTTCAAACTTTCAATGAATAAATAACATTCAATGAATAAATTTTAAAAGTATTTTAGAACCATATAAAATGTTCTAGATTTTAAAAACAAAAGCTGAAAACTGACTCACAAATTTCATAAATTTAAAATGGCATTTTCTTTTAACATGTTGCTGTTTTCTGAGTAATAAAACTTACATCAATTCTTATTTTCTTATTTGTGTGCTTTAACAAATCTTGTTTGTCAGGCAACAATTATAGCTGCGATTACTTATGCACAAATTTGGTCATGGCTGTTCATATTATTGTAACTTCTATTCAGGAATGTGCACAG
The DNA here is from genome assembly GCA_008086735.1 of Cheirogaleus medius. Classification (NCBI taxonomy): domain Eukaryota; kingdom Metazoa; phylum Chordata; class Mammalia; order Primates; family Cheirogaleidae; genus Cheirogaleus; species Cheirogaleus medius. The sequence goes on from VBSM01000483.1 coordinate 41,105,163, forward strand.
TATATAAAAACTATAGCCTCTCCAGAGAAGGGACTTCACTGGCACACAGAACTTCTCAAAGAAACATGAAAGGGGAAAGACTTTCTCCATATGAAAAGAAATTTTTCTTTCCAGAGCTCTGGGAATATGAAAGAAAAATGAGGTTGGTTAAAATTCATCTTGGCTACATATCCAAGAGACCTGTTTAAACCCAGGAAGTGCTTTAGCTCCATTCATGGTGACATACGTGGGAACCACCAATCCTTGTCATTTCATCAACAAGCATCTTAGGGTACCACGTGAGGAGGAAATATAAATACTAGTTCTTGTCTAAAATTCTTTTGTTTATAACTTCTAATAAGGTCCAGAATGGGATCACATCAAAATTTACAGAATAGGTATCCTATATTGGGAGGAAAAAGCACAAAAAGTGGAGCATTGCTTAAGCAGTCCAGGATCTCAAGACAGATTACGACATAATCTGTCAAGTGAAGATGTCAACATCTATGAGTTGAAAAGTAATTCAGAAGAGTATGACTCTAAGATGGTATATATGAATTGTTTAGGAATATTTTAATAGGTAAAATTAGGAATAATTTAACCACATGATTTTGTGTTCTTTTAACATGTTATATACCCTAATGTTTATAATCAAATTAAACATCTTAGAATTAAATAACCTGCTAAGTAACATTTAAGTCTTCTCTAGAGTTCATTTTGGCTTTATCGATGTCTCTATAATAATGTACAGTTGAAGAATTATGTTCAAGGCTACATAACATACTTTGTGATATTAATTTGATAAACCATTAGGATTCTTTTGTAATTTTAAAAATCTGAGCTTTTAATCTTTTTAGTTTTATTGTCTTTTTGAATATGTAAAACTTTAACATACATTAATTCTCAAAACAGAAGAAATATGTAAAGAAATGTTTAGAAAACTGTTACTCTCACTCTTATTCTTCCCATGGTGTTTCTACCCCAAACATATCCTGGGAATTACTAATATTTGGTTCACAAAAATCTTCCTCATCCTTATTTACATCTGCATGCTATTCATTCATAAAGATGTGTGATAATATATTCGATCTGTATCCTGGGGATGGGAATTTGGCTTGTTGCCAACATATCGCTATTATCCATGACGTCACAATGAATAACTGCACGTTCCTTCCTGTGTTTATTGAAGGCACACCTCCACAAATAAAAATTGCAATGGCAGTACATTGTTAGACTTGAGATCCTTGAGTCAAAGTATAAGTAAATATGTACTTTTATGAAATATTGCTAAATGCCCTTCAGTAGTTCATGAGAATACCTTTCTCCATAGGTTCTCCAATAGAGTGTTTCATTAAACTTTTGAAACTTTTGCCTATACAGTGCATGAAATATAGTATTGCAATGAAGTCTTAATTTTTTCTCTTTTGATGATTAAAGAAGATATGCATCTCTCTTTGAATCTTGTCTTTTTATCTTTTGCTCATTTTTCTGTTTTTTCTGTTCTCATGTCAATTTAAAAAAATTTTTTTTGTAATATATTAATTTCAATATTTTCTCCCTGTTTTCATTTGTCTTTTGACTTTGATTATGTTGTTTTTCTTGATACATTAGGGAAAAGATCTTTTCCCTTGTTTCACTATTCCTGCCTCCCTATAGCCTCAAAAATAAAAAAATTAAAAAATAAGTAAAAAGAAAACAAAGGATTCAGAAAAAGAATGAAGGAATGAGTTGAATTAGTAAGTCATTATATCCTGTCCAGTGCTAAGTAGAAGAGAAAGAAATGAATTTTAAGTTTAACATTAAGAGACCTTATAAAAGAGACACAACAGGATAGAAAATGCTTTTATATCTGAAAATTGGCTGGTTTCAGTGGCTCGCACCTACATTACAATCCCAGCACTTTGGGAGGCCAGGTCAAGAGGATCGCTTGAGGCCAGGAGTTTGAGACGAACCTGGTCAACATAGCAAGACCCTGTCTCAAAAATATACATATAAACAAATAGTGATTAAAAAAATAAATGCTTTTACCTGAAAATGACTAAAAGGTCATGCATGGTTTTAACCCACAGTATTATTGGTAAGAAGATGCAGTGAGCGTGGTTGAAAGCATGTATAAGGTATAGGATAAAATATATGAAAAATAATGGGAAAACACTCAGTTTGGTAACTTACAAATTGTAGACCATTGATAAACTACATTATGTATTGATATATAGAGAGGAATTTCAATTAAATTACACAAAAAATTAATAATGGCTTTCCCTGAAGGAACAGAATTCAAGTAGCTTTTTATTTTTAGTTTTGTCTATTTTTTCATTAAATGAATTATAATCTTGCATCATTTAATGATAAAAAAGCATTAATATATTAGTCAAGTCAAATATAAAGCTATAACTCAAGGGGTCCATATGAAATATTACAATGCTTATGATATATTTACCTAATTTATACTAGTCATATATTCCCATCTGTTTAATAAAAATAGTACTCTTAAAACATTAGAATACCAATGGTAGAAATATCTTGCTTTTCATCCTACACATTGAAATATGAAATGAAAGCCATATAGGTTTTGTAATTCACCTACTAACTTGTTAAATATATTTCAAGAAGAAAGTCTTAGGTTTTTCATAGACATCCATAAGCTCAAATTAAAAATAACTTATTAAGAAAGTTTAAAAATATAGAATCATCTTCCGTAAGACACACAAATGCACGCTATGTAAATCTGGTGAATGTGGAAGACTATTGGTAACAGACATACCATAATACTCATGTCTAGAATTACAAAGCCTGCATAACATACAATATGAATAGAAGAGTGGATTGCTTAGTATCCTGTAAATATATCACAAAAAGGGCATAAATTATTCAGTGTAATGGTAGAAATTATTTAAAATCTATATTAATATAAATCTCTCTGAAAGGTTTTGGTTTGAATATATTCTTTTTGACAAAAGACAGAGTTGACAAATTACATGATAATATCACTTTGGTATTAATCAATTCTTTCTCTGAATAATCTAACAGTTGTCCTAATCAGTGCTGATTAAATTAGCTTAATTTGTTTTAGTAAAGACCACAGATATATAACAGTCAGGGAAAGAGACAGTAAATCGTAAGCCAAAGGGGTGCTTAAATTACTACCAGAAGGAACCCCAAACATCTCATGTTCAAAGAATTGCCCAATAATATAGCATAGTAGGTGGTAAATGAGCTAATAAAGTAAGTAATACAATTCCATGTTGGAGTCCAAACACAAGTGTTAAAATAACATTTAACATTAAGATTGTGGTAATTTACATAAGATGCTTGACAGGAAAGTGTATTGTGTTGCAACAATAATCATAGCAGGAATAATCTCCTTATTTGTGTTGTTCAGGTAGCCTGAAATTCTAGATGTGATCTTTAGAAAATGTGAAATTTGTATCTGGGAACTTTTTTTTATAAAACAAGATTGGAAAGGTAGAGTGTACAGTGAGCTAGTTAATCTGTCATCTGAATATTTACCAAGATGCTATATTTAATGAAAATAAGGCCAAAATTTAACCCATTCTCATTTAAATATAATTTTTACTTGGCCAGTGTCTGATTTTTTAGGGGTATTTAATAAATAATCTTTTATTTTATACCAAGCTTTTAGTCTCAAAACACCTCTACGCAGTCACTTTTCCTGAAATGTTTTGTTACCATTCCTTGGATATTCCTCAAGATTTGGTTACAGCCTTGTGATTTTTCTGCTGTAATTTTATATCAGTGAACTCGGCATTCCTGCTGAGTTCAGAAAACCCTTCCCAGTCTGTCTGACACGGCCAAATCTTCCCCATAATGTGCTCTCTAGCATCATGAAACTCTTCTTTGTAAGCCTACTTGCGATTGTAATTTTACATCTCCAGGTGAATTAATTAATGCTCATTCACCCATCAAATTTAAATTCCACTAAGACAGTAACTATGTCTGCTGTTCTTTAGGTCTTTATTCCCACCACATAGCGTAATTATCTGTGCATAGTGCAGAACCAAGAAATACCTGTCGAAAGAATAAGTGAACAGTGAATCTTCTTCCCTAAGCCACTCACATCTACTAATGACACCTCAATTTTTCCAGTCTTCATATTTGAAGAACATAAAGTTTATTTGTCTGTTTTTCCTATTTTACTTCCCATTTGAAACTGTCACTGAGTATTATTGTCTTTCAAAAAAGACTGCAGTAACTCTTAGCTTTCACAACACTTTTATTTCTCTTGTTACTACATTCATCATAATTCATAATATTTCATTTACTCCCTTATCTTATTCTAAGGAATACCCCTTCACTTGGGATTATTCCGGGAGGCTCCTAACTAATCTCTCTCTCCCTTCCTTCACTTCTTTGGCTTAAATCGGCCAGATTCATTTTATTTTCTATCTGCTTCCATCAATTCCATTTCAATTCTGTTACTTACCAAACCGTGGGCAATCAACCTAACTTATTAAGGTGTACATTAAAGTATCTGTTGTCTGTAACTAACTTTATTTATCATTTACTCAGTACTCACACTTCTCCCTCCATTGATTTTTATTGTCTCCTTATACATCATTTCCTTGTAACTTTTGCCTTTATACTGACCAATCAGCTCAAAGTCATTTCTGCTCTCTGCTATACATATTTTCCTCAAATCATGATATTTATGAACCATTACAATATGTCTAAAAACCAAAACTAAAATTTTAAAACTCTTTCCAAAGGTAGGGAGAAAAAGCCTGGTAGTTTAATATATTGGTTAAATTTAATAGGGAGGAGAAACATTATACAGATACTATTTTAATAAATATTTGAGTCAATCATCGTGAAACCTGAGAGAGAAATTGTATGTGTAAGCAAGCACTTACTATTCAGTCAAATAGCTCATAAATAGTAATGAAGTGATATTAGTAAATTTCATCTAGTGATGGATATTTGGAATGCTTTGCTGATGCTGCTGTTAAAATTTCTGATTTAATCATGAGTTGTCTGTTAATCATATAAATCCAGTGTTTGAAGATTGATAAAAGTGCTCACTTTTCAGAAAGTGTCATTTTTACTGAAGTGCAAAGAAATCCCTTCCTTGGGATTTATGCACTCCTCTGCCCCCCTCCCTTTTAAAACATAAATGATTTGTAAGAAATGCTTAAATTTGCTAGCAGAACTCTGTTCTTTAATACTAATTACACTTAAATACACAATGAATAAGTATTATGTAATGTAAATCTATAAATTTATAAATTTAATTTATGTTTGGTCATAATGTTTTCTTAAAGTGAATCATGTCTGTCATTTATTAAGGGTATATGCTCTGATTAAGCCCTTTGATGAACTTTATTAAGTACTCCAGTTTACTTGAATGGCAATGAAGGATCTGAAGTCATGCATGTTGATTACTTAACCTTGTTCATTTATAACATATTTTGGTGCACATCAATACTAAATTAATCTCAAGTTATAAAAATGGCTATAAACAACACGTTAGCAGAGTCACTCATTAAATTCTAGAACTCCACTCAATTAATTCTTAATGGTGATAATAATCTCTGTACTTAATCAGTTTTATAATTTCTAACTATTTTATTATATAAACTTTACATGTTCATAAAAGAAAAATTAGAAAAAAAATTAAAAAGTAAAAGAGAGAACAGTGTGGAAAGATATTTTTCCACAATAATTTTTTTGGCTATACTTTATCACTACTCTTATTTTCTTATCCCTGCCAGGAGAAAAAGAATGAAAGTTATCAAGAATCACTATTCATGACTTTACACATGCACACATATGCACGCAGTAATTCATTTACCTCTGTTTAGCTTTGTTTTGTTGTTTCAATTTTTTGCTCTTCATTATTTCTTATACCACACACCTGCTAGTGGAATAATTTCCTGCTACCTGAATACATCCTTTATGATTTCCTTAACTGTAGTTCTGCTGGTCATGAACTCTTATTTTATCTCAACGTCATCTTTTTCTCCATATTTGACAGATTATCACTGGTTATAGAATTCTAGGTAGGCAATTTTTTTCACAGCAGATTGAAGATATTTTACTGTCTTCTGGATGTCAGATGTCAGTCATTTGAAGATAATTGCTTTTGTGTGTGTTTATATTTCTCTTTATCTTTGATTTTCTGTGATTTCAATTACATTCATCTGGGTGCTTATTTACGGTTATCCCTTTGATATGTTGTTTTTTAGTTTTATTCATTTTGTTTGCTCATGTTTAAATTTATACTATACTAGTTGATTCCAATAACTTAGGATGCCTCTATTAGAAAAAAAACCCCATACATCATGTGCTAATGTTTTATGTGATTTTTAAGTCCCGTTTCAGTTTTTAAGAAGAGTTCAAATTCTATTAGTATGTTTTTATAAGCATAAAAATAGTTGTTCCTGTTTATTGGCTTTCAAAAACATGATTCCATATATTTCTAAAAATTTGGTTATTCTCAAATTCTAACTTGAAATGAGGGAAGATTCTTCTTATACAATTCAACATAGAAAAGGATTTCCACAACATGTAATGTGTTTTCTACAGTTTATCAGATTTAATTTTGTACTTATTTTTAATATTCCTCAAAATTTAATTTTAAAATATTTGTTTAGTTTACATGATGGTTTGAATTCCTTCTTCAAATACCAACATTTCTGTATGGTTTACTAGAAAATTAACATTGTGAAATTATTAGCATTATATCAATTTCTGAATCAGAGATAGACATCTGGAGAATTGCATTCTCAGAAAAAAACAAGAACTGTCCAAGGGGTAAAAAATCATATATTTTAGATATTAACTCACTTTTAATTTATTACTTAAGGTCATGAATATATAATAACAGAATTTACATTTTACTAGGAGCTAATAAGATTACCATTTAAGTTGTATTACATTTTAGGTAGAAAAATGCAATATATCTTTTTAGGTAAAAAGTAACAATATAACACTTAAAATTATCTTTATGCCTAATCGAATATAGAATGTACGTTATCTTTGAAAATTGTAGTATATTTTAAATATGTTCCTAGTCGTCATTACAGTCACCGAGGCATCTATTCAAGGAGTTCGAAACAGTGTCACAAATAAACATTCACTTGCCCAGTGAAAGACTATTTAATGTCTGTTGAACAATAAAGAGATATGTATAATTCATATCTAAATTATGAAATTTAGTTGAGGATAAGTCTGGCAAAGCATTGAGGAGAGATGTTTTGTAGAATGTGCACCCACATAAAGCATTCGGTTATTTCAGTCTTATTACTCTCATATTTCTATGTGACATTATTTTAAAACTTTTAGAAAATCAATAATCATGTGTTTATTAGAAAAACTGAGTAGTCCAATCTTATTACTAAGGAGTCCCACGTTACCAGCCCAAGGAGCCTTTTTCTCATTTTAACTTTCTACTTGCCATCTTTCGACATTTATTTTTCTAATGATATAATTCTTTTATTTTTAGCCACCTGCCATATTAGTAGATATTAATTTGTTTTACCAAACCCATGTGCAAGAAACATAACCATGTTTTTAAATTTCTAAATGAAATTAAATATGATGTGAGCACCCTACTTACTCACCAAGGATACTGAAACATCTGGATCGAGTCAATCGCGGGGCTCCCTGTCCCACTCTATTTGATAGCACCAGATTCCAGAAGGTCGATGCATCTCTGGGAAGGAGAAGAGGCCCCAGTACACATGATGGGCATCGCTTCACACGGTGAAGCACATAGCAATGGGCTTTCTGCTGCTGCAAGAAGCTGCAGGCCCTTCCCTGTGTTCTCTGTGAAGCCTTGGCAGCTTTAGGATGGGGATTTTCCCTTGGTAGCAGCTTCTCTGTAACAGGAAGGTCAGAAGTTTTCTTGCTGCTTTTTATGATGTTGAGCTTACTTATCAGCTGGCTGAAGATTTTCTTTAAATCTTTGTCAAATTAAAGGACATAATTCCTCTCTCTGGCACAAAGAAAAGGCTATACCCAGGTATTTAAAAGATAAACTTTAGATAAATTAAATTTCACAGAGTTTATTTGAGGAAAGGACAATGTATGAGTCGGGCAGCACTCAGAACAGGAGGTTCAGAGTTCTGCCCACAGCATGAGCAGTGAGCTTTCCAGGCTGAACATGGCAACACGGTGGAGAAACCACCTGACTGGCTACCGCTGGGGGGCTGCCTTTGCGGGGCATGGCAGGCGTTTGCCTTATTCGAGCATAGCCTGATGAGTTGGCTGTGTGGGACTGGCTGAAGCTTGGCTGCTTGTGATTAGCTGAGACTCTGTTATTAGCTGCAAAAAAGGTCTCGGATGGATGTACAGTTACAAAAGTCTGGAAGGGCTCTCTTGAGAGATGTGAAGCCAAGGCTTGAGGCTCTGATGTTTTGCTGCAGTGCAGGTGGTGAGAAGAACTTGGTATGGTCCCTTACAGGAGAGTTCAAAGACGCTCTTTCTCTGGTATCATTTACAAACGACATAATTTTCAACTTCTAGATTGTGAACGATCTGGTTGTCATCAGTTGGTGGATCTTGGAAGGCTTTTTATTTATGCAGTGGAAATACACACATTAAAGCTTTTCAGTGTTTAGGCACATTAGAGTTTATAAGAATGGGAAATTACATGATATTTCATAATTAGAGAATAGATCTCCCTGTAACTATGTTTAGGAGGTTAATGTGTGTTTTCCAGTAGGGGCGGATCTCATTGCTGTTAAGGCCACTGGTAACGCCTTCGGTCAAGGCAATCCAGTCAATTAACTGACAATTTTAGCTTGAAAATGTCATTTGTCCTTTCAACATTCCCAGAATAATGAGGATGATAGGGACAATGGTAATTCCATTCTGTTTTAATACCTTGTTTAACTGTTTTATAACTTACCAAGTGAAAGGAGTACCTCTGTCACTCAAGAGTTCTCAAGGATCGTCCCATAAAGGAAACACGTTTTCTAACATGTTTAGCTGCTTCTCTAGCATTGGCCTCCCTGCATGGAAAAGCTTCTATCCAACCAGAGCACATACAAACTACTACAATAATATTATGAAGTCACATTAAAGGTAGGAATTAAATGAAATCCATCTGTAAGTATCCAAATGATCCGACAGGTGGCAGAAATACACCACCTGAAGTTTTGTCTTCCTGGGATCACGGGTTTGACAAACCAACATTGGTTCTAAAACATTTTTACAACTTTAGAACAGTCAATGCAACAATACTGTTTCATAATTTGTATCATTTTATCTACTCCATCAGTCATGGAGTAAAGTTTTTAATAATGGAAGCTTAAGACTCAAAGGAGCAAGTAGACGTCTGGGCCCTCCATGAATCAATGCTTAATGAAAAATTTACTTCCTTTCATATACCAATTTTGTTTTCTCCAAATCAGGTGAGTAACACTTTTTCTTAAATAGGATATCATAGGTTATTTGAATGGGATCAATCTTTTTTTTCCTTTCGAAATATTTTTTTCCATATTAGCACTTCTTTTTTTTTAATTTTCTTTTATTTCAGCATATTACGGGGGTACAAGTGTTTAGGTTACATATACTGCCTTTGCTGCACCCAAGTCAGAGCTTCAAGTGTGTCCATCCCCGAGATGGTGGACACCACACCAATTAGGTGTGAATATACCCATCCCCTCCTACCCGTCCCACCTGCCCGATACCCAATGAATGTTATTACTAAATGTGCACTGAAGTGTTGGACAGTTAAGTCAGTTAATACCAATTTGATGGTGAGTACATGGTGGTGCTTGTTTTTCCATTCTTATGATACTTCACTTGGTACAATGGGCTCCTGCTCCAACCAGGATACTAGAGGTGCTAGATCACCATTGCTTTTTGTGGCTGAATAGAACTCCATGGTATACATATACCACATTTTATTAATCCACTCATATATTGATGGGCACTTGGATTGTTTCCACATCTTTATAATTGTGAATTGTGCTGCTATAAGCATTCTAGTGCAGATGTCTCTTTTGATAGAATGTCTTTTGTTCCTTTGGGTAGTAGGATTTTTGGATCAAATGGTAATTCTACTTATAGCTCTTCAAGGTACCTCCATATTGCTTTCCACAGAAGTTGTGCTACTTTGCAGTCCCACCAGCAGTGTATGAGTGTTCCTATCTCTCTAATATTTATTATTTTGGGACTTTTTGATAAAGGCCATTCTCACTGGAGATAAGTGATATCTCGTTGTGGTTTTGATTTGCATTTCCCTGACGATTAAAGATGTTGAGCATTTTTTCATGTTTGTTGTCCATTAGTCTATGTTCTTTTGAAAAATTTCTGTTCATGTCCTTTGCCTACTTTTTGATAGGGTTGTTTGATTTTTTTCTTGCGATTTTCCTGAGTTCTATATAGATTCTAGTTATCAGCCCTTTATTGGATATGTAGCATGTGAATATTTTCTCCCAGCCTGTAGGTTGTCTGTTTGCTCTCATGATAGTTTCCTTGGCTGTGCAAAAGCTTTTTAATTTGATCAAGACCCATGTATTTATTATTGTTGCCATGATTGCCTTTGGGGTGGTCTTCATAAATTCTTTGCCTAGGCCAATGTCTATAAGAGTTTTTCCAACACTTTCTTCTAAAATTCTTATAGTTTCGTGCCTTAGGTTTAAGTCTGCTATCCAGGTATTCCCTAGATTTAATCTAATTCCAAACCCTCTCCATTAAAAGATCTGATCAAATAACTCTGCTGTGAGCTAAATACTATTATTACCTCCATTTTACATCTGAAGAAACTGAAAACAAAGATTATATTAGTTTTCTATTCCTGCCTAGCAAATCACCACCAACTTCATGATTTAAGTGAACACACTTTCATTATCTCACGGTCTCTGTAGGTAAGAAGCCTGGGCGCACAGTTGAGCTGATTTCTGTGCTGCAGGGTCTCACTGGGCTGCAATCCAGGCGTCAGTGAGAACTGTAATCATAACAGAGGCTCAACTGGGGAAATATCCGCTTCCAAGATTCTCAAGGTTATTGGCAGATCTTATCTCTTTGTGATTGTAGATTGAAGGTTTCGATTTTTTGATGAAGAAAGCTTTCGAATCATAGAAGCCCCCCTAGCTCCAAGACATATGGCCCATAAAATGTAGTGAACTGTGTTTTTTAACTTATCTCTTACTAAGTATCCATTCAAATGATTATTGGTCTTTCAAGTTTTCTCTTCTTTAAAATGCCTATTTGTAAGCTTTGTTAATTTTTATTTGATTTTTATAGTATCTTTTATAAACTCCCTTACAAACTCTTTTACATACTATGTGTTAATCTTTTCATAGATTGTTTTAAATAACTTCTCCCAATTTAGTATATAATTTTTATTTCATGGCATCTATTGATGAATTATTGTTTTATAATTTAATAATATAAAATTTGTCACTATGATTCTTTTCATTTAAGAAATAGTTTTCTATCAGAAAGTATATTAAAACTTCTTAAATGTTTTAAGTAGTGTTGTTTGCTTTTTTATTTAGTCATATTTATTATGTTCTAATTTATGGTATACTCTGTTCTTTGAATTTTGACAAACACATACTGTCTAATAACCAACACCATAATCAAGATGTAAAACATTTTAATTCCCCCCCTCAAAGTTCTCTAATATCCCTCTTTAGCCAGTTTCAACCCCAGCCCCTGGTAACTAACAGTGTTTTTGATTTCTATAGTTTTTCTTTTGGCACAAAGTCATATAAATGAAATCATTCAATGTAACCTTTGAGTCTGGCTTCTTTTACTTAGTGAAATACATTTGAAGTGTATTCATGTTGTTGCACATTCAATAATGTTGCCTTCATGTGTGGGTATTACTCATTTATGGATACCCCACAGTTTGTTTGCAATTATTTACCAGTCAAAGGAAATAAGAGTTGTTTTCTGTTTGAGGGGAATAAAGCTACTGTAAACATTGTGTGTAGATTTTGGGGGAAACATAAGTTTTTGTTTCTCTTGTAGAAATACTTAAGAGTGAGATTGTAGGACTACATAATAAATGTATGATTAACTTTACAAAACATTGCCAAACTGTTTTCTAAAGTAGCTGTATCATTTTAATATTTCACCAGCAAGATATGAGAGTCCTTATTGATCTGCATCCCATGTCAGCACTTGTTATTGTCAGGTATTTATTTGTTTGTTTTTGCTTGTTTATTTATTTTAAATTTTGGCCATTCTAATAACTGTGTAGTGGTAACTCATTTTGGCTTTACTCTGCATTTTCATGATGGCTAATGATGAACATCTTTTCATATGCTGACTTGTCATCTAAATATCTTTTTTGGTGAAAGGTCTATTTAAATCTCCTCACCATATGTTTAATGAGATGTTTGTTTTCTAAGTTTTATATCTTGGGAATTCTTCATATATTCTGGATACAAGTGCATTTCAGAAGCATGACTTGAACATTGTTTCAAAATGAAAAGTTTTCTTTTATTTCTATAAATTCCAATTGATTTATTTTTTCTTATATAGATTGTGTTTTGGTATCATATCTAAAACCTCTTCGTCTAACTCAAAATCTCACAGACTTCATCTACAACTTCTTCTAGAAGTTCATTGATTATCATCTCTACTGTGTTTAGTTTTTAATTTAATTGTTATTTAAATCATTTCTTTCATTCTGCTTGCCTTGGGTTTAATGTGCTCTTATCTAGTTGCCTAAAATAGAAGCTTAGATTACTGATTTGAAACTTTTATCTTTTTAAATATAAACATTCAGTGTTAGGCCTTTCCCACAAAGAACTATTTTAACCGCATTTCCAAAATTTTTCATAGGTTGTATTTTCATTTTTGTTCAATGAAAAATATTTTTTAAAATTTCCCTTGAGACTCCCACTATGACCTCAGATTTTTGCATTGAGATTTTCTTTACTGGGGGGCATGTTATTCCTCCAGATGTACTTATAATTATCTCATTTAAGTTTTAAAGACATTGTTCAAAATTATCTTCCCAATGAGGAAGACCATCTAATTTAAAATTGTAACCTTTCAAGCACACCATTTTCCTTCCATTTTTAAATGTTTTCTTCACATAATTTATTATCTTCCTATACACTATACATTTTTCATATATATGTACATAAATTATTTGTATCCATAAATGTATAGATGCATTTATAAATTATATATATATTAGCATTACTTCAAAGATCAAATTATAGCCTCCTAACAGCCATTTTATAATAAATTCATAGAATAGAATTTCCAATACTATTTTACAGATAAGAAAATGGAACCTACAAGAATAACATGATTTACAAATTTAAAAATCTGTAATAGGATAGCAAGTGGCACTTTGAAAATTCTTCTATTTAAAAATCTAGTACCAACCGGGCGTGGTGGCTTACGCCTATAATCCTAGCACTTTGGGAGGCCGAGGCAGGAGGATTGCTTGAGGTCAGGAGTTCAAGACCAGCCTGAGCAAGAGCGAGACCCTGTCTCTACCAAAATTAGAAAAACTTAGCTGGGCATGGTGGTGCATGCCTGTAGTCCCAGCTACTCAGGGGGCTGAGGCGGGAGGATTGCTTAAACCTAGGAGTTTAAGGTTGCTGTGAGCTAAGCTGATACCACGGCACTCTAGCCCGGGCAACAGGGCAAAAATAAAAAATAAAAATCTAGTACCTTTTTCAGTTGCACACATATTTTCAGGCAGTTGTACACATAAGAAGTGTAAATAAGGATCTCAGACAAACTTATATTAAATACATATTAATGATATTATTCTAGCTTTATTGAGGTGTAATTAACAAACAGAAATTCTATATAAGGACACAGCATGATTCGGCTATACGTATACTTGTGAAGTGATTGCCACAATAAAGCTAATTGACATATCTGTCATCCCACATAGTTACCTTTGTGTGTGTGTGTGTGTGTGTGTGTGTATACGTGACCAAAACATTAAAGATCTTTCATAGCATAATATTTAAATACATATTACATATACATGAGTACATATACAATCAATAATTTTAAAGCAACCTATGAAATAAGATTATTTTTAATCCTGAATAATTTTTAAAAATTAAATTATAATAAAACAACTATGTCTATTAGTAATTTGAAATTGTTTATTCTATAACTTATTTGGGTCTATGGTTATAGAAACATGCTCATTTTTTAAAAATAAAATTCCAGCTGAAACTTAAACATAGCTCACATTTCTCTAAGAAAGAATGTTTTAGAGTAAGAGTGCATTATTGTCTCAGTAGCCAGGCAACGTTATGGCCTTGAGCTATTCTAATTCTCAAAACATAGCCTAGGGCTTCTTAATTCCCCTGAGACATTATTATTTCTAATAACCAGCTTTCCAGAGTTGCATTACTATTACATAGCTTTATTTATATGTGAGATGTATTTAGCTCTCAGACAGAAAAATTTATGAAGGTTTATCAGATGTTCCCTAGTGAGTTTGGCAGAATAATGAGCAAATCAGAATATTTCTTCCAAAATTAGCTTCAATCTCTGTTAAATCAGCCTCTGAGAAAAGAAAACCAAAAAAGAGTCAGAGATGCAAAAGCATAGGCATGGGTTTCTCTACAATTTCAAGTACTGTGTGTCCCAGCTTAATGGCACTTTGGAAATTTTTAATAGCAATTAAAAATTATTGGCCAGACGTGGTGGCTCACGCCTATAATCCTAGCACTCTGGGAGGCCAAGGCGGGAGGATTGCTCAAGGTCAGGAGATGGAAACCAGCCTGAGCTAGAGCGAGACCCCATCTCTAATAAAAATAGAAAGAAATTAATTGGCCAACTAAAAATATATAGAAAAAATTAGTCAGGCGTGGTGGCGCATGCCTGTAGTCCCAGCTACTCTGGAGGCTGAGACAAAAGGATCGTTTGAGCCCAGGAGTTTGAGGTTGCTGTGAGCTAGGCTGATGTCACGGCACTCTAGCCCAGGAAACAGAGTGAGACTCTGTCTCAAAAAAAATTATTTGCTCAATCAGCCATCATATATTTTTGGTAAATTGTGCAATATTATTTGTCTCTTCTAAAAATACTCAGAACAATTCTCCTTCATTAATGTAAGCCGTTATCCATCTTCAATCAAATTAGGCAATCACGTCATCTTAAATTTATCTTAAGGATTGCACTCCAATTCCAAGTTTCTGTCACATGCAAAATTAGTCACATTGATCAAGACTACATACTTCTTTTGAAAGACTGTGCCAGAATCTGACTGAATAATTGCCAAGTGCTGAGTCCTTGGTCTTCATTAACACATACTAGAGAAATACTCACAGAGAGGTCTTAAACATATGTGGTATTAAATGAGCCAGTGACCACTAGAATCCGAATAATTCTTTACAGTGTTTTCTAAAGAAAACATCTGAAATCTTAGTGATAAGACATTCAGCAATTAAGCCAGTTCTTAAAATATGCCTCAAATAAAAACATCCCCCAAGAAAGGGGAAGAAAGATAAAAAGACTTTTAAAATTAGAGAGGAAAGAGGCTATAACTAGAGGGAGGAAAACAAGTGAGCTTAGAAGTAGAAGGAAGTAGAAAGTAACAGACGGAAGGTTGGAAGAATGGGGAAGGAGGAGCTCACCCTTTTGTACCTCTCAGTCCTCCTCTTTCATCTTAAGCCATTCCTTGTCAACACCTTTGCTTTATCCTCCTCCTCCTCTACCCTGTAAAATATGAAGTCTTGTAGGCTTTAGTCAATAATCTCTTTGCTTTAACTACACAAACTCCCCACAGGTTCTCAACCGGTCTCATAGATATGAATACCACTGTATGCTGTTTACGTCCAAATTACATGCCCGGCGTATACCTATCCACTTAACAGCCTATGGACTATTCCACTGCCATGTCAAAAACCAAACTCCTGTTCCCAACCCACAAACCCATTCCCCTCTGTCTTTTTCATCTCAGTTTAGAGTAATTCCATTTTATATGTTTAACAGGAAGAACATGCTCACGCACATTTAGAGCTCTCCTAGGTTAACATCTACCTCTTCTGCGTTCCTTGCAATACAGCACAATTGACGTCGACCCTACCAAATATATCCAGAAAGTAACTTTTCTCTCATTCTCAGCAGAGCAGCCAGAATACTACTTCCAAATTGTCTTTCAGATAAAATCTCCCTTCTGCTTAAACTCCTGCAGCGGTTTCCATTCATCCAGAGTGAATATCAGAGACCTTACCGCAGCGCCCAGCCCCCCACGCCCTGGCATCTCCCACCACAGCGCCCACGGCCCGTGTGCTCTGTTCAACTATCACTGTAACGGGATCTCCCCTCGATACTGAATGTGTCGTAACACTCTGCCACTACTTCCACCCTCCAAATCCCTCCTCTTTATTTTTGTCCAGAGCACTATCGCCACATACCCCATGTTGATATAATTATTTATATTCTGTTATTACTCGCTAGAATGTCAGCTTCATCAAAGCAAAGACTTGTCTGTTTTGTCCATTATACTTTGATAATTGCCCATGGAGATCACTCCACAAATATTCACTAAATTAATACATATTCATAATGTTCACATGTTTTTCTCAATTCCACCAGAAGTCTAAGTCTCCCAAGTTATGCATTATCTCCAGATATCCCATTCCAAATATCTCTTATCATCTCCTCATTCCCATCATTCGCCCCTTCCTTCCAAACTTATCCCATTTTGTCCCCAGTATTCTTGTTTTTGACCAGATGGCTCTACGAAATCTTCATCCTCTTCCAGAATATTTCCAATACCTTAATTTAACAGAGAATGTTTTTCTCCTAAGTATAACCTCATTATTTAGTTTCATGTACATGAGAATCATAAAGTGGGGTTAGTATTCTTACAACCCAGTGTTGCTTCCAAACCACTTGTTTGCTCTGCTTATAAAATATCTTTATTAAGTTAAGTCCATTACGTTCGCCGTTACCACCTTCTCTGCATTTGAGGGTAAGGGTTAGGATTATCTATAGACTACCTTGTCTCTTCTCATATTATACTGGAAAGATTTAGCATTGGTTCATTAATAACCTTTCTGTTCTTTGTGAATTTCAACTTACATATGATTAGCCTATCCAGCACAGTAACCTAACATCTTTGACCTGTAGATACGTAGTGACCTTTGGCTCCATTTCATACCATTATTATTTTTGTATTATACCATAAACTTCATCATTAGCAGAAACCGCATTACTCTCAAAACTTATTTTTACCTAAAAAACCTTGAAATATAACCTGTATCTTACTTACACAGGCATTAACTCTGGTAATCATGTGACACAATTGAGATCCTCAGTTTCATTCAAAACTTCACAAATTGCAGCTTCTGCTTTGTATAATCATGTATAAATTCTCCATTCCTGGAAAATTCATCAAACTACTTCGTGCTTGCAGATATGCAGAAAATTTTGCTGGAGAAATCACACACTGCACAGAATGGTCTTCCTATGTTCATGGCTACCAATTTCCATGGGCACTCAACACTGCCCACCTGACTATTAACATAGCTCTCGAGTACCTGCTCTCACTCTCTGTGATGACCGTTTATCATATTTCTCACTCACCAGTCTTCTCTTGCATCACTTTTAGCTTCTTTGTCTTTTCATTTTAAGCAGTTCAGAAGTATTCCTTCCTTCCTTCTTTGTTACCAAATGTACAACGATGCCCGTCCTCTTTTGTGCTTGGTCTTGAGACTTTTTGCTTCTTTCTATAAATCTGTCCTGAGTGCGCTCAACTAAATAAGTTGTTTAAAATACCAATTATATTCAGACGACTCAATTTATTTCTCAAGGAAGAGACATTCATTTGAATTATATATTCATATTCAAAGCACCATTTTTATGTATTACACAAATGGAAAAATTAACATATCCTTAGTGATTCATTATTTCTTACCTCAAGTGTGTTTCCCAACCCCAGTCTTCTTCAATTTAACACATGACATCATCACTCACCCAGTTTGCCATGTCAGAAAACATTAATCTTCATTTTCTCTCTTTCTCTTTTCCCTCTCATATCCAATCTACTATGAAGTCCTGGATATTCTGCCTCAAAAACATATATCAAATTTGTCCATTTGAAACACTGGAAAAGAAAACATCTATAAAAATACTTTAATTAAAAGGCATTTTGGCAAGAAGTCAAGGTTTTCATTTGGATAAATATCCTGTTAAAAAATAATGTAGCAGAAAGTGAAAAATATTTCTACCTATTCCTTTTATTTCTTGCTGAGTTTTAATATTCTTCAATATTCTCCCTTTTATCACTCTTGTAAAATATACCCTTTTATAAAAAAAATTCATGTGTATTACTATGATTTTTGGTTTTATATTTTTCTGTTGTTTGAAGTCTATTCTTTCATTTTTTTCTGGCATCTAAATAAAATCAACAGCAAGCCCAACCTTTGTTTTGGACCTGCCAAAACCTTTTCCCAACTGGATGTTATCCACTTCCAGGCAAATCATATTACAATTATTGAAAATCAGAAATAATGAAATTTAAAATCAGCCAGAAGAAAAAAGTACATTTTCTTCAAATAATTTCTCAGTAATTGAGATGACCATAGCAAAGGATGACTTAAGTTACTAAAAGAAAATGTTTCAACCAAGATTCTTATACTTAGTGAAAAATCTTTTAAATAAACATGTTTTTTAGAAAAGTTTTTTTAGAAATAGTCTTCAAACATGTTGGCGCACACACACAAAAAAAAAACATAAAAGATAGTTCTTCAACAAGAATAGCAATGATCCCAGAAGGTAATATAACATTGCAAGAAAAAATGAAGAGAAGGTGCTAATAAATGTAAATATAAACACATACTAATTGAATATTAACTAAAAAAGCAGTAATAGTAGTTACATGGAGAATTGTAAAAATTTCTTGAAATACGATGCATTATAACAATAATGCAAGGAATACAAGAGGGTTATCAATTTTATGTGTTCAAAGATGCAAATATGATAAGCAGTGAAAATGATAATTTTAAAATACTGAACTATCTCAAGAAACTTATTGTAATCTTAATTAAAAAGAAATATAATTTACAATAGAGAAAATGAAATCATAATTCTTAACTTTATTAAAAACGTGTTAAGCAACTATATAAAACTTATTATGAGACAACCTTTAAATATAAGAAAATAGAACTCAACCAAGTCTGAGGAAAAAGAAGACATAAAAAAACTAGTCAAAATAAATTCAATTGTTCTATTGACCTTTGAACAACATAGGTTTAACTGTGTCCACTTATATGTGGATATTTTCCAATTTATAAATTCCAATAAATATATTGTAAAATATTTGAGATTTACAATTTGATAAAACTTGCATATGAACCATGTAGCCTAGGAATATAAAAAAAAATTAAGAAAAAGTTAGGTATGTCATGAATGCATAAACTATATATAGACATTAGTCTATTTTATTTACTACCATAATATATATACAAAACTATTATAGTCAAAATTTATCAAAACTTATACATACAAACACAGACCAAATCTTGTGCCATTTTGCAGGTGATAGGCATGAAAACAAATGTAAAAATACAGTGTTAAGTTGTAACTGTATAACCTTATAGTGTATACCGTACTATAATAATTTCATAGCCACCTCCTGTTGCTATTGTGAGTTTCAAGGGTTTCATGCATCCACTTAAAACACAATGTGACCCTTATCATCTCTGAATGAGAAGTTGTGTATAGAAGTAAAAAGTGATCTTGCATGGTTCATATGTATTTTCATCATGTTTAATGCAAACTTTGAGTAACACCATGGGACCCTTCCCAGTTGCCAAGTGATGCTGGAAGTGCTTCCAAGAAGCAGAGAAAAATCATGGTATTACAAGAAAAAGTTGAATTGCTTGGTATGTACTATAGACTGAGGTCTGTAGCTGCAATTGTTCATCAGTTAAAAATAAACGAATCCGGCATAAGGACCACTTTAAAAAAAAAAAAAAAAAGGAATTTCTGAAACCATCACTCATCACTGCAGCTTTCCTAGCAGTTGCAAAAACCTCACACATTTTATAAAATACCTTGTTATCCCCTATTGAAAACGCAGCTTTTATGTGTGTGCAGGATTGCTATAAAAAAAGGCATACCTAGACTCTAATATGAATTGGGAACAGTGAAGTCCTTATATGATAAAGCAACATGAAGATGAAGGATCTAAAGCTGGAGAATTTAATGCCAGCAAAGGATCATTTGATAATTTTAGAAGATGTTTGGCTTTTAAAAAGAATGACAAGATAACAGGAGGAGCAGCTTGTGCTGACCAAGAGGCAGCAAATGAGTTCCCAGATATCCTTTCTGTTCAGTGATTTTCTTAATGGTATCTGCCTGAACAGGTTTTTAGCGCAGACAAAAGGGCCCTATTCTGGGGATGGGGGTGGGGGAGGGGAGCCACAAAGGACGTTTATTAGTAGGGAAGAGAAACAAGCACCAAGATCTAAAGCAGGAAGGGACAGGCCAGTGCTACTCTGTTGTACAAATGCAGTCAGATTTATGATCAATACTGCCCATATCTATAAGTTTGCTAACACTCGAGCCTTGAAGGGAAGCGATAAACGCCAGATGCCAGTCTTTTGGTTGCACAACAAGAAAGCCTAGACAATAAGAACCCATTTATTGGGATGATTCCATTGATGCTTTTTTCTTGAAATCAGAAAGTACCTTGCCAGTAAGGCACTGTCCTTTAAAGTTTTGGTGGTTTTGTTTGTTTGTTTTGATATTTTAGAATGCCCTTGGACCACCAGAACCCCATGAGTTTAACACCAAAGGCATCGAACTTGCCCCCAAATACAATGTCTTTAATTCAAGAGGTCATAAGGGCCTTTAGGCCTCCTTTCACAAGATTCTCCATGGAAAGGACAGTCCACGCTGTAGAAGAGAACCCTGACAGAGCATCATGAAGTCTGGAAGGACTATGCCGTTGAAGATCCTTCATTGTTACAGAAAAAGCCTTGAAAGCCATGAAGCCCGAGACAGTTAATCCCTGCTGGAGAAAATTATGTCCAGATGTTGTGCGTGACTTCACAGGATCTATGACAGAGCCAGTCAAGGAAATCAAGAGATTTTGAACATGGGGGAAAAAAAAAGGGAGAGGGCAAAATATTTCAAGATTTAGACCCTGAAGAAAGTTAAGAGCTGTTAGACACCACCCCAAAGGAACTAGCAGAAGGCAACTTGGTGGAGATGAGCGCTTCCACACCAGCGCCAGACGAAGGGGAGGGAGGTGTGGAAGAAGCAGTGCCAGAAACAAACTGACGTGAGTCTGGCAGAAAGGTTCTGGTTACTCAAGACTGCCTTTGACTTATTTTATGACACGGACCTTCTATGATATGGGCACTGAAACTAAAACAGTGGGAGGATTGGTATCATATAGACATATTTTTAGAGCAATGAAAAAGCAGAAAAGTCTAACAGAAATTATTATACATTTCCATAAAGTTACTATGAGTAAGCCTGCCTCTCCTCCCTCCTCTCCGTCCTCTTCCTCCTCCTCTTCCTCCTCTGCTGCCACTGAGACAGCAGAACCAACCCTTCCTCTTCCTCCTCCTCAACCTACTCAATGTGAAGACAAGGAGGAAGACCTTCATGATGATTCACTTCCTCTTAATGAATAGCATTATAAATAAATTTTCTCTTACGATTTTCGTAGTAATATTTTCATTTTCTAGCTTTATGGTAAGAATACAGTATATATAATACAGATCACATATGAAATGTGTTAATTGTTTGTGTTACCAGTGGGGCTTCCAGTCATCACTAGACTATTAGTAGCTAAGTTTTTGAGGAGTCAAAAGTTATATGTGGATTTTCAATTTCATGGAAGGCCAGCACCCCTCACCCCACACTGTTAAAGGATCAAGTAGGCTTTAACATTAGACAAAAATCTCCAAGGCAATAAAAATTAATTGTTATAAAGAGAAACATTTCATAGGAATAAAGCAGCTAAACTTTCAGGAGGATACTACAATCTTAACTTTGTAAATATGTTAAGATCATACCACACCTCAAAATATGTAAAGACAAATTACCAGAACGAGAAGGAGAAACAGACTATCCATAGTCACAAAGGGAGCCTCATTCAATAGCTGATAGAATAAGCAGACTCAAAACCAGTTCAGGTATTAATTAAACAAGATCTAACCTGTGCAAATAAGAAACTTGTCCTAGTCAAGATCAATCTATTATATATGTGTGTGTGTGTGTGTGTATTTGTGTGTGTATATATCATATTTATACCACACACATATTTCTAGAAATATATTGAAAATTGGGAAATATGTTAATTTGTGTCGGTTGTATCTTATTTAATCTATCTAGAGAAGTTGTCCTAAAGCAAGATTGAGCCTATCTAAGAAATGTTTTAGCAAGAATGTGTACCACTATTACAGCTCATAGGCTTGTTAAATCAGTGTTAAACTCTCAAAAATCATAGTGCTGTGGTTTTCTGACAAGGGTATGTGTGTGTGCAGGCACTCTATTCAAACAACTTACTTTAATTTTTTCCTGAAAAACATAACCTCTACTTTTATGGTTTCACAGAATACAGCACATTTTTATTTTGTAGACTGAAAGCTATCATTTTCCACCTCTTGTACCAGGAATAATCCCCAAATTGTATGGAATAAAATGGTTTGTATATTAGTTTCCTAGAGCTATCGTAATAACGTACCACAAACTATATGGGTTAAAAGGACACAAGTTTATTTCCTCACAGTAAATAGCACTATCAGCAGGACCAGGCTCTGCACACAAACTTCGGGGGGGGGGGGGCCGTCCTCGTTCCTGTCACCTCCTGGTGGATCCCAGCATTCCCTGCGGAGCTCCAGTCTCCGCCCGTCTCTCCGTGGCCATCTTCCCTGTTCTCTAGGGACAAATCTCCTCCCCCTCCCTTTTTATAAAGCTACCAGTTATTGGACTTAGAGCTCAGAATGATTTCAGCCAGGATGAATCCTGGATAATTTCATCTCAGATCCTTAACTAGTTACATCTGTCTGCATAGACCATGTTTTCATATAAACCATTAGTTCATATTCTGAGGTTATGGGTAGACATGAATTTGGGGGAGACACTAATCAACCCACTACCTATGGATTTTCTTTTTCTTTTCTCTCACTTTTTTTGTTTTTTCTCTTATGATTTAACTACTATATATCTCATTTTTTTATCATCTCACTGTTTTGTCCTAAATTTTAGAAATTTGTATGAAGATATTTCTAAACAAAGAAATTTCTCTTTTCTATAACACAAACCAAATGGTAGGTTCTGATTAGAGTGCTCTAGCCACTCGGCTCACCTCTGGATCTGTTTTCTTTGAAAAAACTATTACCATCTACAAGTGGTAAGATAGAGGAGTCACAAATAGGGAATTAGAAATGAGCAGCCAGTGTTCAAATCCTGGATTCATTAAGTGCTTGAGGCTATAAGCTTGCATGTTCTCATCTTGAAGGTGGAAGTCTACAGTCTAGGGTGTGTAAAAATTAAGATGATGCAAATAGCCCTGCAAACACAATGAAAGAGATGTAATAATCCATAAATTATAATCCGTTACATAATTCACCCAATGAATATCACAGTTAGTGATACCTCATGTAATGTCAATAGTGTGGCTTGCTTTGTGAGCTAGAAAGGCAAAACAAGACAGACATGGAACAGTGTCTAGTTATCACAATCAGATATGGATAGTAAGCCTTGATGACTCGCTTTGACAAGGCAGAAATAGACTGAATAAACTTGCTCATGACTGCCAGGAGAATATTCAGGCTAAATCATTGACCTACCCCCTCTCTGTGCTGTGTTTTATTTATTCTTATAGTTACTGAATTTATTATAGCAAATGATATTACCAATTTCATAAAATATTCTTTTTGAACATACCTTTGTGTATAAAAGTATACTATAAGGGACAGTAAAATATATTGCTCCAGAAAATTCACAGATTGAATCACTAAATCATGCTTTAAACATCTAAGCCTTCAGTTGCTTACTTTATCGTTCTTTTATTTAACGAACCCAACAATTTAATCCAGACCCAAATAATTTATTGTGTGTTATCTGCAACACTAGAAAAAATGATGTAATTTCCCTTACTTTTAGAATTTAAAACTTATATTTTCACATATATTTTTAAGTATATACATATAAATATCCAGGTCAGGGTTTATAGTATTTAAAATTAGTCCACATCTCTCAGCTGTAGAAAAATGTCTCTGCACTTGTAAAATACTGTAAACTGCCTAGATGCATCTGCTAAGCTTAGCAACTTCAGAGCTTCAGACACTAAAACCAGTTTAGCATCCATAGGATGGAATACTCTTAATTCCATATGCTTCAAAAACAACATACCTTCTGATTCAAAGCACTGATATTACATTAAAACAGGTTTCCTGTTTTTCTAACAGGACATACAGATGGGAAATCTGCTCAAGTTTCTCACTGTGAGAATGTCCCTCTCCAGCACATCATTCTGCCCTTTTCATTCTGTGAAAGGTGTTGTGCTTTTATTGCTTCTAAGAAACTTCTAAGAAATGTGTTTCACAGTATAAATATAATTATTTTCAAATTTCTCCTCAGCGTTAAGAAAAAAATAAAATCTCATTTTAAGAAAAATACTAATTAAGAATTAGGTAGTTCTAAAACTCTTTATTATATTTTATTTTATCTTTATTCCATCAAATTTTATCTATTGAGTCAAATTCTTATGATGGTAGCAATTGAAAATGTATTTGAACCACTTCTATAGACATTTTTATAAGTTACTTTGTATTCTTCACTTGTGTTTCTTACCTCCTCTTTCCAGTTATAGATATTTTAAGGGATATATACATTCTAATTTCGCCCACATAATGTCATCTATGTCAAATGTACACAACAAATGTTTCTTAAATGTATAAATTTCTTCTAATGTTACTGAAAATATTTTATAGTATTCTCAACATAGCAACAATTCTCAATCTTTGTGGCAAGACCTTTCATAAAGGGAGATGAATGAAATCATCACAAATTCCTGTATCTTTTCTTGACATTCAATGGTTATAATGCCAAAAAAGTAGCTTGATGATGCTGATGAAACTACTAAAAGAAAAACACTGTAAGATTGTATCTTCTAAACAAATGCAGACATGCTTCTTTAGCTTATAGAGATGACTGTATTGTTACAACTAATATATATAATTGCTTCTAGAGTAAACAGAAAATAGATATAAATAATATCTATTCCAGCAGTAGCTAGATTAAATCCCAAATTAAGCATTTGCCTGAAGGGAAAGATAAAACCTATTGAAAAGTTTTCACCTCTTTACATTGCACTTAAAGACAGATTTCTTTAAAATGTGACTACTTTGTTTAAATACTTTTAAAAGAAATTAGAGGTTAAAAATTTACGCTGTAGAGGCAGAGTGCCTTTTTCTGAATCTTGGATCTGCCACTTTCTGTGTGGACTTGAGGAAATGATTTAATATGTCTATTCTCAATTTCCTCACCTTTAAAATCAAGATAATGCAAATATAATTTTGCATACACAGTTGTTTGTATTATTAAATGACTTAAAGCACATAGAAAGTATAGAACATTTTCCGGTGATTCAAATAACAATCCTTATTAAAGTAATAACAGGAATCATAGCCTTTCAAATAATTGGCTCCTTAAAAATGTGTTATTCTTAAATAAACTAAATATATGTACTGGAAATTTTATAGATTTAGGTACAGGATATTATCGTCAGGTCTACACTCAATTCATATCGGATGGTAAAGTCGACTTTAAACCTTCAGGTAAATACTGGTAATAAGACAGAGCCAGAGAACAGAGCCAGAACTCAAGATTCTTGCAGTATATTAGAGAGGGCATAAACTCTTCACTGTTCTTTCCATTAAGAGATATTATCTCCCCGCCCCTCAGTCTAGGCTGACATTAGTGACCTGCTTAAAATAAGGAATGTAACGAAAGGATCTTTCTGGGACTTCTGAGGCTAGGCATAAAAAAAAAAATTGCAACTTCTGATAATCCCCATGATAAGGTGTGGAGAGGAACAGAGGTCCACGTGCCCTTGCCTGACAGTCTCCCCGATAATCCCGGCTAAAGTCTTCCAGGGGTCCTCAAACTACAGCCCGCGGGCCACATACGGCCGGCCGAGGACATTTATCCGGCCCGGCGGGTGTTTTTGCCCGTTTTGTTTTTTACTTCAAAATAAGATATGTGCAGTGTGCATAGGAATTTGTTCATAGTTGTTTTTTTTTTTTTTTAACTATAGTCCAGCCCTCCAACAGTCTGAGGGACAGTGAACTGGCCCCCTGTTTAAAAAGTTTGAGGACCCCAGAGAGCCAGCGTCAACGTGCAGCCATGTGAGTGAGCCGCCTTGGAAATGAGCCCTCCAGGCTGAGACTCCTCAGAGAAGTGGAAGTGAGCAGGCTCGCCCAGCTGAGTCCTTTCTAAATTCCTGACCCACAAAACCATGAGCAAATTAAAATGATTGCTTGAATTCATTAGGTTTGGGAGTCGTTTGTTATGCAACAGTTTCTGAGTAAAATCTCTCAGTAATTTTTGTTTTTTAGGTAATTGGGTCATTTTCCTCTGTCATTACAAGACTCATGGGCTCAGGCCCCAGAGATAATGGGAAACACTGCCCAAAGGTAAGGCAGTTCTTACCCCGGTCGCACAAAATGCACAGTGAAGAGAAAAGCCTATTGATATTGCCCGGTGAACGTGGGAAGCCTTCAGCCTGGGCATTCACCTTAATTTACATGAAAGATCTCAAAAGTCAGGGGAATTCTATCATGTAAAAAAGTTTTCAATCAGAATGATACTTTGTATATGAGAGAATTAACTTTGGAAAAAAAAATTTAGAAACACTCTGGCATATTACAACTATGCAAATACCATCAGACTTTGACTTTATAACAGCTCCCTACAAAAATAAGGGCTATGGGACGTTTTCTAGGACAAGAGCTTTGAGACCCATTCCTGATAACAAATCATTAAACAGGCACGTTGACTTGAGAAATGACCTATAGAGAATCCTGTTCTAAAAAGATGAGAAAATGAGATTGCAGATTTAGAAGGGTCACTGCTGCAAGGATTGAGAATTGATATAAGAACCGGAGATGGAAGATAACATATCGTTGCACCAATGTGCCATCGTTGACTATTCAATACCGTGCACCATCCTCCACCCTATGTCCGTAACGCGCTCTATTTTCCTTCACGTTACCCACCACGGTCTCTCTGAAGCTATGACAGCAGGGACTTTTCTTCTTCCTATATATCAGAAGATAAAACAGTGCTTAGCACAGAGGCTGTTCTTCAGACATATTTGTTCAATGAATGAAATGTGTTTAATTAATGAAATTGGTATCAATATGGACCAAACCTAAGATCAAATTATAATCAGTCATCACCATAGGCATCTTCCTTATATTTCTCTGTCAATAATACATTGTGGAAATTTCTCTAGGTCACCAATATATATGTGTAAATTGATCGTATGCTTGTGTGTGTATGTGTGTGTGTGTGTTTTGGCTTCAAGACATCCCATAACATAGAAATAACACAATATTCTTAAAAAAAAAAATCTGTCATCAACAGTCACACACCTTATTTAAAGTTGTTTTCTATCATAAAATATATTCTATTAAAGAACTGTGCACATATATTGTTACTTATTGATATCTCTTTTGTACAGAATAAAGTCCAAACTTTGGAGTCCTTGCTGAATGGCAGCTATGCTGTAGTGACATTGTGGATAGAGTTTGTGATTAGATATGTGGATAGAGTTGTGATTAGATATATCTTCCTAAAATATGCTTTAATTCTTGTACATATAAAACTTTCTAAGCAGTAAATCCTTTTTGATATTTCTTTAAAATTATCCATCTATAGAAATATGTTTAATTTACCAATAATTTTATTTCTTATGTCTTTGTTAGTGCTAAGAGTTTAGCTTCTCTGGCCTGGAATATATTAAACCATATTGGAGTTATCTGTTTCTAAAGACTAGACTGCAGTCAGTTGAAAAATCATCTTGTCCTGCTGTTTGTGGTAAAATTTTAACAAGAGCAAATTTCGATGAGAATAAAATTATGTCTGCTTTGCTTCTTCTATATCCTAAAGCTTCCTAGCTCTAAAGATATGGAAGTATCTGAAACAGGTGTTCTATAAATATTTGTTGAGTAAATGAAGCATTTCTTTATATGCTTATTATATGCCATGTATTTTATCTCATTTATTATTTGTTACAATTTTGTAAGCAAGTGTTATAGAGAAGATAAAGTTTAAAAGAAGTTAAGAAATTCACCTTAGCTCATGAGATTGTCCAAATGGTGGTGCTGTGTCTGATTCCAACTCCCATGCTTTTAAACTTCTGACTATTTTGTTAAAAATTTTTTCCACGTACATTTATATTAATTGCATTTATTTGTCAATTTTCCTAAACTTCTAAAGGTATAGTTTCTCTGAAGTTTCATGTTCACAATACATTCTCCCAGGCCAATCCACTAAGTAGAACTTAGCACATGTCGCTATTTGAAATGCACCCTTGAATTTACAAAGAAAATAAAAGACTAAACATAGGCACTTCTATAACTCAGCTAGCCTTTTATAATTTTGAATTAAACAAAAATCCATCTACAAATGGCTTTAGAAGAAAGCAGGTTTGGAACACTGAGAATTATATTTCATACTCATTTAATAAATCTTTGAAAGAGCTCAAGTTGATTAATAAATACAAAAAAAGCTGAGGTTAATTAGATGAGATTGAGCTAGGAGAATTATACATCGAATACAGAGAAAACTTTTCTATCCATCTTAACTATCATTCTGAAGGAAGATTTTTGAAAATTAGATGCGTAAGGAATACTGGTAAAATCCATAATATAAAAGAGAATAAAACCACAATATAAATGAGATATGTGGCATGTATGTTAGGTTTTTTCTTAGATGGACAGGTTATATTTAATGATATGTTTGTATCAGTTCGCAGTTGTATAGAAAGTTCCTGACTTTGTCAGCTATACAATGCAGAGAAATATTTAACATTTTTAAGACTTCAGAGGGTTTTTTTAAAGTAATTTCTATTTTCCACAAAATGACAAGCAGCCTTATTTTGAGGACTTTAAAGAAAATCAAACCATATTATCGATTTAATTTGAAAAGTTCTAGTGTTTTTTTAAAATATTATATACTTATTTATATGTAAATAGAAGCTCCAGGTATAATTCTGTAAGTGCTGAGAAGAAAATATGCAACAAAATGACTCGAGTTGAAAAGAAATTACTATGACCTTTAAAAATATTTCAATAAAGTATACAACTGTATTTAAAGAAACATCATGAAGATTTTTTAAACTGTAACTGTGAGTACTTTATAATAAAAACAAAAAATCTAGGGAAAATCGTATTTATAATTATAGTAGTTTTAGATAGCCAAATATTAGGTTTCATGTAGGCATTTAATAATTGGATAAAAATTAATGTTATTAAATATGCAACAAATTTATAGCTGAGAAATTTAGTTTTATTTCATCCATAATGGAAAATAAATCTATTTATTATATTATTAGAGACAAGGACTTGCTCTCTTACCCAGGCTGGAGTATAGTGCTTTTTTAACTTTAAATTTTTAACTTTATTAAATACAAGGAATGTTCATGCAGCCATAGAGTAATATACATATTCCATATTTTTTTAAATTTCAAATTTGAGTATATGAGTTGTTAATTTGTAATATTGTTTATATAGTCTAATGGAAATATATAAGATGATTGAGATTTTTTTAAGTTATTTTTAAAAATAACCTCATTAGTTTTCATTTTACCAAAATAATTAATGATAATGGTGGATAATAGCAGATGTCAAAATTATGATTGGAAAAAATTTTCTTTTTGGGGGGGGTGTCTGTTAAACCGTGAGTACACATTTGTGCTTCCAATTCCAACGAACCATCACAGGATTTCTTCTGGTCTTCTCACTACTGTTTACAACTCCTCTCTCAACAGGGAGAACTGATTTTCATTATCCACAAGATATTTACTAATTTTTTTCAAACCTAGAATGAACATACCCTTGAAAATGGGCCCAATTTAATTTGATCAGACTGTGGAGAAATTTATTCCTGGAGACATTATCAGAAACAATAGAGCAATGGGATGGTGATCAGAAAGGGCTAACAGTTGGGTGTGATACTAACAGTTATAAATAGAGACTGCAAAAATCACTGTCACCAAGTTTGTCATGTCTAAGGCTACCTACCTTCTCTGAAGAACATCCCAAGTTACACACTGCAAGAGAAATAGAATTTCCTGAAATAGTCTAGTCTTACTTAAGTCAGTAAGCAAATAAGCAAGAAATTTCCCAACAGTGAGGGGAATTAGTATCCAGAGTTGCTACAATATACTATCTAAAATAACACTTTTGAATAAAAAGTTTACAAGACATGAAAGAAAGAATATGTGACTGTTACACAGAGATAAAAAGCAGGGAACAGAACTGCTTCTAAGAAGGCTCAGATATCACTTAGCAAAGACTTCAAAATTATTAACATGTTCAAAGAACTAAAGTAAACCATGTTTAAAGAAGTAAAAGAAAGTATGATGACAATGTCCCATCAAATAGTGAATATCAATAAAGACAGAAATTATGAAACAAAACTCAATGGAACTGATAAACAGAAAGTTAATATAATCTATACAAATACATATTTGCTCTACCTTCCGTTTCTATGAAAGTTACAAAAGTATATAAATTAATAATTATGCAAATGTATTACATTTGTAACATATGGTATATAAATATAATATGTATAACTACAACAGTACAATAAAGGTGAGGAAGTAATAGATGTAAATAGAACTAAGTTTACATATGTCACTGAAATTAAGTTTGAAATAAATCAGTATTAGAAAGTACGATGCATATTATAAGCCCTGGAGAAGACATTTAAAAATATGTAAAAATATTGGGAAGAAAATAAACAATTTTAATGCTACAGTAGAAAATAATTAGTACAAAAGAGTAGAAAATAAAGGAACAAAAAAATGAATATAGCAAACAAAGTGAAATTGTACATGTAAATGCAACTATGTCAATGATAATATTAAATATGAATGGATTAAGTAACCCAGTCAAAAGATAAGATTTTAGACTGGAATATGAAAAGAAAAAACTTCTTTAGAAGACACACCTTAGATTCAAAGGTACAAATAGGTTGAAAGTAAAGGATAAAAAAATACATATGGAAAAAGCATCCATAAGAAAGTTAAGAGTTGCTAGATTATTATTATAATGGAAGGTTGATCCATCAGAAAAATATACCAATTTTAAACATATGTGTACCTAACAACAGAGCACCATAATACAGGAAGCAAAAACTGACAAAAATAGGGAAAAATTTAAAAAGACATCAGTTTTAATAATGAATAGAGCAGTTAGAATTCAGGGGTCCTCAAACTTTTTAACCAGGGGGCCAGTTCACTGTCCCTCAGACCGTTGGAGGGCCAGGCTATAGTTTAAAAAAAACTATGAACAAATTCCTATGCACACTGCATATATCTTATTTTGAAGTAAAAAAACAAACGGGCAAAAACACCTGCATGTGGCCCGCGGGCCGTAGTTTGAGGATGCCTGATAGATGGACAAACAACAAATAAATAGAAAACTTAGCAGCCCTGTATAGCAACTGGACCACTATAGAATACTCAGCAACAGCAGAACACATGCAGAATATTCCCCAGGACAGACATATCCTAAGCTTAAAGAAGCACTAATACATTTTTAAATGAAGTCATACAAAGTCTTCTCTCTGACCAAATGAAACAAAATTAGAAAATAATAACAGAAAGAAAATTTGGAATTCAAGCTGTGTGGAAATTAAACAATATACTCTTAAATAGCCAACAGGTCAAAGAAGAATCACTTTGGTCCCAGGAAGATTAAAAATAAATATTTGCTCCAATGTTAATAAAGTATGGGACTACTAACCTGCTATACCTTGTTTATAATTTTCTAGGTTTTTATTTCAATTCTGTCATCCTGTTTGTATATAATATTTATGTGTTAAGTATATATGCATATATCATATATAATATAAATTGAATATATGTGTTAATCTAAGCCTTATTTATAAGGATTAGAAAGAGTTTAGTAAATAGTATCCTCAATTTGATAGAACTTTAAATACCAAAAAACTTACCTAAATGGTTAATTTAATAAGAATACTATTAATATTATGATAATCCAATTAATAGCAATGCCATATATACCATTTTAATAATAATATAAACTTAAAAAAATATTATTATAAATGTAACTGTAATTTTAGTGATAGCAATTAAATTTTAAATTTCTAGCAAGTTTAATTGCCCCTAATCAATATTTAAGATTAAACATATCAAACATTAACTACTATTTAGAATAGTTCAAGAATTATTGTTTCAATAAGCAATGTGTCAAATTGTTTACAAGAAATGACAGCTTATGATGTTTTACATGTCAGTAGAAATATAGAACATTGAATTAAATTCAAATATTTATACAAATCATTTTCTATTGATTGAGAAAATCCATAGAATATACTTAAGCCATTGATTTATAAAGTCTTTAATTTGCTACCTAGGCCATATTTTCCATGGTAATATTATCAATATTTGTCTTGATCCAGAAAATAGGCTCCTTTTTCCTAATGATTTCCACAGTTAAGTGAGATAATGTATCCTTTACTTTCTACTGTGTCAGTAAATTATAATATGCATTATAATTTGCTATGAAATTACTGACCATATGTTAAAACATACGTCTTTGAAAATAAAGCCAGACTATGAGAGTGGGTAGCACAGATTTAACACACATTTACTAGATTTGTGAGAAAGTGAGATTCGAGCCATCAGGAAGGTAACAGATAACTTTTACACAACTAGAAAATCTGGAATTTATACCACCAAATGTTAGCTAACGTTACGAAGAACTCAATTCTACCTTCCCCAGGAAAGGATGGTTTTCTACTGTATCCGCTGTGGAAATGCAGCCCATGGTAGTGAAGGGAAGGCCTTACTGACGAGGCGCAGTAAAAGTATAATTGTGTTTATTTATTTTCCAAAAATATTTATTTCAAATAGTTATAAAAAAAATTCCTTTCAAGGGCATGGAACGCAGACTTTTTTGCTTCTCTCATAGTGATCTGTGTTATAAAATTACATGACTGTCCACAGGGAAATCTAAAAAAGGAGTCATCTCTGTATTATTATACAAATGCTTGGGGAATTTTCAACTTTTAAAGTTCTTCTATATTCACTATTTGATTAAACTCATGGTCTTTATTGCCAAAGCCTTTTTCTGTATGAGAAATCTAATCCTTGTATTAGAAATTTCCCTAAGTAAGTAAAAATGCCTTTTAAGAATCCAAGAAATGGCTGAAGTTTTAAAGCTGCTTCTCATTTTTTAAAGTCCATAGTTTTACAATAATAATAAAATACACTTTAACAAAATTGGAAAATTCAATCTTTAAACCCAGCGTTTAATCTAGAGAAAATACACCTTTTTCTTGCAAAACTACAGTCTAGGCAGATTTCTCCAAGAGATCATTCACAACAATGTCTGTGACAAAATACTGAGCAGGATTTTTTTTTCTGAGAACTGAAGATGAAATAAGCTTTGACGTCATTCAATATGCTTCAGTCCAGGTTGGGGCCTGTCTTCTCAGAGACGTACCTCACTCTGGGCGATGTGCGGTGCCAGCGCGCCCCCTAGAGGCCGTCTGTCCCGGAGACGCGAACACGCAGCTGCACTGGCGGCCTGGCCGGCCATGACCCTGAGCAGGGGAGCGTGGGTGTGTGATGTGGCCCAGCCCAGAGTGACTGCTGCCAGCGACCCACCCCCTTATCAGTCTCATTATTGAATATCAGAACTGGACAACCAGTGTGTCTTAAGCTGGAATAAAATGAGAAGCAGGTCAGCGGAGAGAGCCAAGGTCTAGGAAACGAGTTAGTCCTGGGATGGGTGCAGAAAATGGGTTTTCTGTCTCCTGGTTAAGTGCTTTCACTGCACCTTCATGTCGCCCAGTAATGTAGAACTTTGCAGAGTGCCTGGGTAGAAAAGATGTCTGGATTTTCAGAAATCTAATTTTCCCTTTTCGTGTTAATTTTTCCCAGAAAATAAAACACTGAATATTTCTATAAGCCGTTTTGTTTTTTTAACTTTTTCTTTATGTGCACCATAAAAGGAAAAAGTATACAACAAAATATGTTGAAAATTCTTCTTCTCTCCCTCTTGGCCCCTTGTATTTCACCCCCCTGAAGTAGGCACAGTCAGCCTTAGTGACTTGCTCGGCCAACAGAAACCGACAGGGCCGTAGTCTGGGACTTTCGAGGCCGACTCATAAGGGACGTTGCAGTTTCCTCCTAGGCCTCTTGCACCCTCGTTCTCTGGATTCTACTTCTGCAAACACAGCCACCGAGCTGTGAGGAGAGCAGGCCACAGGAGAGGCTGTGTGCGCTTGTTCTGGTCAGCAGCCCTGGCTGTGCTCCCAGAGTACAGGCAGCCTCAGCTGCCACCCAGGTCATGAGGGGCCCTGGACGTCCAGCCAGTGGGGTCTTCAGACGATTCCAGTCTAAGCAACCATCTGACCCACCATATGAGAGACTTCAAGTGAGAACTGACAAGCCAGACCCAGTCAGCTCACATAAGTGGAGAAGTAATTATATATATATATATATATATATGTGTGTGTGTGTGTGTGTGTATGTGTATATGTACACATATATATGCATACCTTTATGCACTAATTTGGGGGTATTTTGTTACACAGCAAAAGACAATCATTGCTGCATTAATGTAAAATTAAGAATTCTATGAAAATAAGTTTAAATATTAAATAGGAAGTTATTTTCAAAAGTGAGGAGGAGAAATGGTCTTGATCTAGTTTAAAATAAAAAGAGAAAAGCTAAAAAATAGAGAATGCAACTACTGAGGGTAACATTGGTTTTTACTTTGCTCTGAATCCCTGATCTGCCCCTTCCCCATTGCTGAGATTTCCTTGAACCTCAGTTTCCCTATCAGTGACTGAGCCAAATACTATCATGAGGCATGCAAGTTGACAGCAAAGTCAGGGTCATTTGTTGTTGATTTCTCCAAAAAACTCCTCTCTCCAATTCCTCTGCTATCTCATAATCACACGCAGAGAGGGGGACTATGGAAACTAAGACAGACTGTAGGTGTAATATGTGTTACCATCTGGTTTGTGACGCTCGTAACAACTGATATATTTGTGTATTTCTACGCCAACCCTATAATGCCTTGATTATAGTTGATTTATTTCAGGACTTTTTTTTTCTAGGATGGTAAAATATGGCTTACTAATGTTTCTTTTGAAGATCACTTATATTCATTCTTTTATAAGATAATTAGATTATTTTTCACCCATCCCAACACATTGACAAAAACACAAATACAAAAAATTAAATTATTTGAATTATATTACAGATAATTTTGTAAAGAATTAACAATTTTATAATATAAAGACACATCAACAAAGAAAAATTAACCTTTATTAGACATAGTAGGGTTACATTACATGAGTAGTAACTGAACATGAATCTTGATAGATGAATATATTTGGTTAGGTAGAGATGAAGGAAAGTATTCTAAGGGAAAAAAAAACAAATAGCAAAGCAAATTTGTGAAGACATTACAAGTCACATGTGTATAATGTATGGACAGATTTATATCTGTCCAAAGAGCTACTGGTTAAAAGTGAATAGAAGTAGGCACTCAATTCCCCAAAAAATCGTGACACATTTTTCTTCATATATTTATGTTAGATTGATCTCATTTTTGAGAAGAGTTGAGAGTGAAAAAATGTGTATTAAGTCATTTCACTGTTGTATGCCAACAGGTTAATATCACAAAAACTGAAAATTTTTGTTTTGCCCTATTTTTTCTTCAACAATGAAACACATTTATTGAATGGTTAAAGGGCCATGAATATGTTTTCCACACTGATTGGTATTCTGAAGTTTTCTGTTTTTTAGGTAATTATTTTCTTCACTATATTTCATACAACAAAGTGTATCGAGATAATTTGTATGGCAGACTGCAGAAAATAAAACAATTGCTGTTATTCCAAACTGGTACGTGTAAAAAGGGTAGTAATCATTATTGTATTATTTTTAATATCTTGAGAGTGTTAGGAAGCTCCAAAATCTGATTGTAAAGATGAGATTAATTTGACAAAATGCAGCTAAGCATAACCTTATTGTTCACATTGTTTTTCATATTTTACAATTTTTCATATTTTTATATGTTTCATTTAAATGTTTTTCAATTGGACGACCTGAAGCCTGGCAAACACTTCTTTTCACCTACTGCCTTTTTATATCAATCCTACAGAACACTGATCTCATTAGAATGAGACTGGATATTTTAATGGTATAATTACTCATACCATACATGCAGAAGGGAGGCACTATTAACATTCAATGATCTCACTAATTTTCATAAAGTGATGATTTCTACTAATTTAGTGAAGTGCTCTTACCTTGACTATTTTTCTACTTCCCATGATGATAAATCTAGCATTCCCAGAAACACCAGAACATAACAGATTAACAAGAACAAAGATTTTTCATAAAGATATCCCAGTAGTCAAGAGGCCAAGTGGAATCAATGAGAAAAACTAATCCTCAATCAATCAGTAATTTTAAAAATTGGGGAAATTTTTTTCATTAAGACACTCTGCGTATGTGTGTAGTTATTTCCATTTTTTCTTCTTTCTAAATTTTTAGAGTGGATTTGAATATAGACTACGGGTTGAGGACAAAACTTAGAAACCTGATTTCTTACCCACCTGCAAATATTCTCTCTGCCACCTCCTTTTCTGAGTGTTTGGAAACCAAGCAACAGAGAGAAACGGAAATAAACAAGAGATTTGTTTTAGAAAGGCCCAGATTTCATCCAGGAGATTAAAGAGAGAATAGAAGCAACATAAAGAGGAGAAGAAGATAGTGCAGAGATCAGGAGTGATGAGGAAGGAGAGAGAGAAGTTTGGGAGAGTATCCACCATGCGTATGAAGGTTATTGACACCGGACAAGGACAGTGATTTAAAATATACTTCAATACGTTAAGAATGCGTAGCCTGCTCTTTGAAAAAGTGTCAGGGATGTCGATAAAGTTTTGAATAAAAAGTTTGAATGAATACGGGTTGCCATTATTTGCTGGACAACGTTGCACCGAATGTGCCCTGTACAGCATAGGGTCACATGGGCCCCAGTTGTATAAATCTTTCTTACGTATGTTGTGTGTGTTTAGCTGACAATTGTGAATTAGCCGCAGCAACTTTTGCAGTTATCTACAAGAGGTGAAAAGAGGAGGGGAAAAAAGGAAAAATACAACTACCTTGCAACAGGAAAGAAATATAAAACATCAAACATGAAATACATTTATGTGGGAATCTCAGTAAGACATTTGGAAATGCACGTTTTATAATTTTTTGGCCTATAATTTTCACACCCTTAATTATGCCATTAATTTCTCAACTTTATTCACAGATCAGGATCTGTGCCACTTCAAAACACCACACTGAAATAAAAACAAAACCTGTATGCTATGCACATGAGATTGATACCAGGATTTCTTTGTCACCTTTGGGTACCAGAATAGACGTTAATATGAACAGTGTTGGGATGGAGACACGTAACCTGCAATTTTCTTGTGTTTTATTTTTCATTACACCCTAGGAATCTATGCATTTGCAAGAACGTTATTTTATAACTTTTAGTAGTCTTTATTTTTTTAACTACAATTTCTAGAAAACGGGAAACGTATGCATATCTGGCATTTCTCTTTAGTGAGGTTTTAGGAATCCCAGTGTCAAAGTGTCCTTTATGATTGGAAAAGCCCTTCCAGGGGTGCATAGGATTTTCATCTTGTACAGTAGGCTCTTTGTTCTCTGTTACGAAGTGGCCAGGAGTACAGTCACTGTGGGCAGAGTTGGGCCAAATTCCAGCCCTATCGCTTCTGCACTGGATGACATAAGCCAAGTTGCTTTATCTCTTTAAATAGCCGTCTCTTTAAGACGGTGAAATGTGTTGTCGAGGACAGAATGAGACAAAGTCCTGGATAAACGGACACTAAAATGAAGCAGATCTGGATTTGAGTCCCAACTCCAGCGCTACCAGGGCTGTGATCTTACGCCAGGCTCCTGTGCTTTCTAAGCCTCACATTCATGCCTAGAAAATCTTGATTAAAATGCATATCTGAGAATTTGTCAGTAGTCAAAGAGCATATATAATTTATATGTTGTGTAATAGTGTGTCTGATCTTTGCCCTGGTTCCCGATAGATGGCCTGTGAATCCTTGGAATTTCTGGAGTGACAGTAGCGCCTTTGCATTCATGCTGGGCCTTCGGCCTTGAGTGAGTTTATGCTGATGAGAAGGCTCAGGACAGGGACTGGTCACCCCAGAAAGACCAACCGTGTGATTAGCGGGTTGAGGCTTTGAGCTAGCTGATATCCACCTGACCACCTTCAGGAAGATGAGGGGAGCAGGGAGGTCAAATTCAGTCGTGTGACCAATGGCATAGTCGATCATGCCTATATGATGAAGCATCAGTCAAAACTCTGGATACCAGAGTTCAGTGGAACTTCTTGGTTGGCGAATGCGTCCATGTGCCAAGAGGGTGCCATTCGGGTGGCACACCCTGATACCACAGTGAAAGGGCAGAGAAGCTCTGCAGAACCATGTCTCAGCGTTGCAATATGTAGCATGCCTAGTGCAGCATGCGGCTCATAGGTAACCCATGTAACTATTAATATCAGTGTTCTTATGAACAGAGCAAAGGTAAATACAAAAGTAGGTGACTTCCTAGGATAGCTCCACAATCGTAATTGGGTAATGTTTTCAAATGTGTTCTTTTATATTTGTTTTTAATTTGGGCAATAAAAGTTAATTATTATTTACAAAGACAAAAATACACATTGTTTTATATTTGCCAGTGTGGGAAGACTTTGGTCACAGAATTTCAAAGAACACCTTTAAAAACTCAGGATAACCTGAATCAAGTTGCAAAGTCAACTTTGACATGCAAACATTCACATGTTTCCAAGAAGAGCTGAATGATGAGAAATTTAAAGGCACTCTTTTCATTTCCACAATAAAAAATAATTATAGTTCTAGCAAGCAGTGCCGTTGGTCACATTAAACACTTAAATGTGGTAACGTACATATAAGTCTGTGTGGAAAAAAGCAGCTAAGCGGCTCCAGTATATAACACACAAACAGATTCTGCCGCTTTTTCTGTAGAAACGGCACAGGAAAGAGAGTGTCCCACACAAAACCAAATCAAATATGCCATTCTAGACCCTTTCTTCCATCACACTAGGAAGACAGGATTACTTTAAAAAATATTATTTAAGGTACTCAATAAAAAAAGAAAAGCCCTGTGGCTCCAAAGCACACCATTTTATTCTGAAAACAACAGCAGTCTAAAAACATTCATGAATTAGACAAAAATGATTTCACCTCAGACCACTTATCTGGAATAAATAACCTTAAAGAGTGAAACCGTTGAGGGCCATTAACCCCACTCTTTCATTAATATCCAGGAAATGACCCAAACCACAGTCATTATAGCTATTCCACATCAAATTTCAAGAATCATTTGAATTAACCAGGGATGTGGTATTAACATATTCCTAAGCATATATATCATGTCAGGGCTCCACTGCCAAAATACACGTTGGACAGAATCATAACATCTCATGGAGGATGGCTTTTATGAAGAATTCAAAATCATAGGTAATTTGTCGATATTGTTTTATATACATATTTTTTTAACTCCATCTAAGTTAAGTACTTTAGTTAGCAGAGGTTGTACCTAACAGACAATCCTCATTCTTAATTAGGCATATCAAAGATTTCTTTGCCTGAGAATGAGAGGCCTAAACAACAAGGGCCTGGAAAACAAAATATTAACACCTGGAACAAGAAAAACTCTATGATCTTCAGTAAGTTGATGATAAATCACTCTCTGTTCTTTGCTGTCACACTGAAATCGGTCATGCATGCCTTTCACTGCACGCGAAGAGCGGGCTGATGGAGAACGCACTATACATTTTTGAAGAATATTTTTTATGTTCAGAAGGAAAGGAAAATCCAAATTGTTGTGAAGGAAATGGCAGAAGGGATGTAAGACTGGAAAAATTATAAGTAGCATTGCTCTTACGGCCTTTACGACGTGGTCATTCTTCAAGGAAATGTTTTCTCCCCGGGTCTCCATTCCCGGAATGCTAGAGGTTCAGAAATTCTAAACTAGAATGAATGAAAGCATTTTGTCTATGAGGAATGTGAGTAATGCTTAATATTAACAGAAATATGAAAATATTTCTTCAGAGTTCTTGATAAATGAAAATGAATTTTAAAAATGATACAGTATCTACCTAATCTGACAGAATATACTTAATATTGTTTACCAAAAAGCACCTGAAATATAGCAAGGGATTACCCATTTGTATTAGGAGTAGCAAGCTGGGAATAAGAAAAATAAATTATATACTGTATCTTCTATTTATGATTGGATAATTTGGCTTAAAAAATTAAATGTCATAATATAGCCTCAAATCTAGATGATTTTTCTAAATGCATGGCCAGCAGAGTGGCTGAGGTGGCAGATTTTTTGATTATCCCTCTAGGTTCTAGGGTGCTGTTCTACAAAAACACCACCTGAGAATTCATGTGTACTAAATAACTTAAAAATTATGCTGTAAACTTCTGTAATGCCACTTTACTTTGGAGGTCTTTGCAAGAGAGATCTTTGCTTTCAGATTTCTCAAAAAGGCAAAGCGTATTGTCATTCTGTGTCATTTCTGCACATCGTACTATATACTGGAGCGATTTTGACACTTCTCCTCTCCTGTGCTCGTGTGCCTGTTGTTCTTTCTGCTGATGCCACTGCCTGAAGTAGCATCTTCATCTTCCTCCAGTGGTAGAACACGTGCTCCTATTTGCCCCACAACCTCCAGGAAGCCTGGCCCCAGCATGGCTGTCCTGAGAGGCCACCCCGAGTGCGTCCAGCTCTTGCTCTGCTGCCACGTGGGACGTAAGCATCCAGGCACCCAAATAAGCCCTGAGCTCAGTGGGGTGAAATACTCCCTTCCCTCATCTCTTTGTTCTTAGCATATGGCGTAGAGCCTGCGAGTGAAGGCTCAAAAATATTTCCTGACAGTTTCTGTCTTTAAGGCAAAATACCCTAAAATAGAGACAGTTCTTAACCCCAAGATGCTTAGTGGATTTTATAAAATGTAAGCACTCAGAAACCAAATTTCCCTATCATTTCTATGGTGAATGGTGCTGTGATGAACATGAGGACAGGTATCTTTTTGATAGAATGACTTCTTTTCCTTTGGGTCGATACCCAGTAGAGGAACTGCTGGATCAAATGGTAGATCTATAATAACTTTAGTTCTTTGAGAAATCTGCATACCAATTTCCATAGAGGTTGTACTAATTTACGTTCGCGCCAACAGTGTGTAAGTGTTCCCTTTTCACTGCGTCCACACCAACATCTATGGTTTCTTGATTTTTGAATAGTGATCATTCCAAATGATATAAGATGGAATCTCATTGTGACTTTAATTTGCATTTCTCTGATGATTAGTGATATTGGGCATTTTTTCATATGTTTTTTGGCCATTTGTATGTCTTCTTTTGAAAAATGTTCATGTCCTTTACCACTTTTTAATGGGGTTGTTTTGTTCTTATTGTGTTGTTTGAGTTCCTTGTAGATTCTGGATAAATGGATACAATGTACACTAGTAGAGTGAGGGTTACACAAACAGCAAATACTTCACCACTACACAATATTTCCATGCAACGAATCTACTTATGTACCACCTAAATCTACAAAGATAGTTTAAAAAGAAACTAAATTTCTATGGGGAAAAAAAATAAATGTAGCTTTTGTCCTTACATCCTGTAGATTAAGTAGTTGGTATCCTTTACCAGAGCCCTCTCCATATACGTCCTCAGAATATAATAATAAAAAGGGCTTGTACATGAGTATAAAGTTAAATGGTAATGGTTCTAAAAGAATATGCAATACTAATTATCAAGATTAATAGTGTTCCATTTTGTTTATTTAAAATTAGCCAAAATTGATCCATCAAAAAAACTTAAAGATAAAATTTTAAGAGAGTTTATTCATTTTAGACAGCACATCACAATATGCCCAAAAGTCTGTCAATTCCTCTCTCCCAACAAAGTCATCTAATTTCACCTCAGACAATATCTAGCAACGAGCACTCAGCAGTGTGTAGTGGAAATAGCACAGGACATGAATAACAAGCATTGCTAAATTTTTTTTCATGTTTTATTCATATCTACCACATAATGTGTATTATTAATATCACTGAGGCTAAGTAATGTTATGTAATTTCTTCAAGGTCATAATACTCTTAAGTATTAGGACACAGCCATGTCTTCTGGCTCCAAATGTGCTGTTTAGCCTCACCTTTGTGTCTGTGGAGAAGCTGGGGTCGGCTCCGGAGCTCCATCAGTGACTGACTGATGCTGGGCACATCCCGTGACTTCCGAGGACCTCAGTGTCCTGACCTGCCAAATTAGAATCCTTTCCCTCTGTCTTTCATCTCAAATAGTTAAAGAAAACATTTTAGAAGGTGACCTCTTCCTGATTATAGACTCTGTTAGTTGTCTCTTATATTTTAATATTCCCCAAATTATTTGGAAGGTTACATTTTTATACACATGATATCACCTCCAGAATGATCTGAGAAATGTCAGAAGCAAAATATGTTCAAAAGCATCTATAATCAGGAAAAGTTCTCCTTCTAAAATGTTGTCATCTGGTGCCACTGATAAAATGGATAATGTAATTAGCTCACAGAATTTAATACTAAAATGATATTTCTTTAAAAGTGCTTTTCAATTAGTAACCTTTTTTTATCAGTGGCTGGAATTAGTTTATCCATTTAGTAAATATCTGTTAATGCTTAGAAAGCACCGGATACTATTCTAGGTGCCGAAAATACAACAGTGAACAAAAGAGAAAAAAAAATGTGATCTTTTTATGGGACTTAAAGCCTAGGGGGGAATCAGGCAATGATAAAGAGACATATGTAAAACATGTAACACGTTAGATCATGGAAAGTGCTACAGAGTAAGTAGGAAAGGTGACAGCAAGCATTGGGGGACATCAAAT
Source organism: Cheirogaleus medius (assembly GCA_008086735.1). Taxonomy (NCBI): domain Eukaryota; kingdom Metazoa; phylum Chordata; class Mammalia; order Primates; family Cheirogaleidae; genus Cheirogaleus; species Cheirogaleus medius. The sequence continues at coordinate 41,148,277 of VBSM01000483.1, forward strand.
ACTCATTTTTCCCCCTTTTCCTCAAGTGGAGCTCATGCCAAGAAAAGCTTACTCTGAGAAATAACCTGAATACCATTAAGTTAAAGGTGAGTGGTTTACAAGAAATGGTAAAACAATCTTAAGAGGTAGAAGTATGCAGCTGCATATGAGGATATATATATGGCCATGTTTCAAGCATCCTCATATATGTACTCAGTATATGTATGTACTACGTATGTGTATGTGCACACATACATGTAGTGAAGACAGCGGCGTGTGTGACAAAAGTAATTAAATACAAACCTCATCATGCACACACACCCAATAAAGTGAAGAATGAACAATTAATATGAAAAATCTAAAATACAATTTTATTTTGTGACTCAATCTATTTCAAGCGAGTGAGAATATCATGATTTATGAACGTAGCTAATTAAGAGCAAAGCCAATATCTAAACCCTGCACATTCAGTTGTGGTTTCTTAATTGACCTTGGAAAAGTTACTGCACGTTTTTAATTTCACAGTAAAATATTTCATAAAGTGTAGTTTAACAATTTGCAATAAAATATCTACGGAAGAATAAGAACAGCTCTCTCTTCATCCCTCCTCTCTCTCTCTCTCTACACACACACACACACACACACACACACAGTTAGCCTAGAGCACAAATGTCTACACAATCAGGCAATCAATATAACAATACATTTTCTTCAAATCATCATTTGAGAAAACCATGAAGTCAGGACTACCTGAATAACTCTTTTCTAATCTTGAGAGGAGTCCAAAAATTCTCATATAAATATGTCATATTGCCCCCTCTAACCAGAATTTTTCCCTACATTTATCATTATTTCTCTATTTCAAAATGTGTTATATTACTTGGGATAATATTTGGCTGCCAAAAAGAGGGAACCCCAAAATACCAGTGGCTTATGTTTGTTCGCTCACATAAAAGCAGAGCAGTGATTGACTGACAGGCCTGACAAGGCAGCGCCTCGACTCCCCGGGACCCAGGCTCCCGCCACGTCTCGCCTCCATCGTCTCTGCGTGGGACTTTCATTCTTGTGCTGAAAAATGTTTTGGTAGTGGCTGCTGGGACTACAGACATTACGCTTACACTACAGGCAGTAAAACAGAGGAAGGGAAGCCGATCAGAAAGGACACATCTCCTGAATGAGTCACCTCGCTTTAAAATGTCTACCTGGAGTTATGATACAACACCTCATATTGATTAATCTGCTTTCCTCTTGCTCATGTCTGAATGTTTGTGCCCTGCCTCCAAATTCAAATGACAAAATCTCAATCCCCAAAGTGATGGTATTTGGAGGTGAGACCTTTGGGAGGTGACTAGGGCTTAAGGGCAGAGCCTACATAAATGGGATTAGTGGCCTCATAAAGAGTCTGCAGAGAGATGCCTCACCCCTTCGGTCACACGAGGCTGCAGTGAAGACATGGCTGTTAAGGAGGCAGCCATCACCAGACACCAGGCATGCGGGGGTCTTGATCTTGGGCTTCCCTGCATAACTCAGAGAAATAATTTTCTGTTATTTATAAGTCACTCAGTCTATGGTATATTTTTATATCAGCCTGAGTAGACTAGGATACCTCTTAATGATGGAAAGTCATACAGTCAAATCTAAATGCAAAAAATGGCTTAAATAGCAACATGACACCAGGGATAAAACTGGGATTATTTAAGGAAGAAGTGGAGAGTGGACATAAGGTAGTAACCAGCTGTCACTCTCACAGTCAGCTTTTGAAACCGTTGACCCTCAATCCTACAAAACCCCTTGGAAGAAAATACCCTGATGTAACGCTATGGGGAAATAATGAAATTGGTCTTCATATCTACTCAGTCACTTTTCACATACATGACGGTTACGTGTCTAAGCACAGACTTGCAGTCCACAGAGATAATATAATTGCTAGCCTGCGCATGCACACATACCCCCATACTTTGACACATGTGCACACGCACGTGCATTACTAGCCTGCACATGCAACATGCATGTGCACACATGCACATGCAACATGCGTGCACATTGCTAGCCCACACGTGTGCACACATATGCATATGCACATTGCTAGCCTGCAGATACACTTAACACATTCACACACATGCGCATACACACAGAATCACTATTATGCAAAGCTGGCATAAGGGAGGCGTGAAGCCAGAGGGGTTCTAAAGTTTCCACCTACTTATGTTTATTTAGGTTTTCATCACCCTTTGTAGTTGTATGTATGTAGTTGTATTTTTTTTGTCCTTGGACTATTTATCAGCTTATCCTCAAGGAACAAGCTGTCTCCTCAGTGGTGTTTTCTGGAATGACAACTGTCTCAGAGTCCACTTTCCCAGGCATCGACTGCATCCGTCAGTCATTGCCACGACCTCCCTGGGACGGGCGCTGGGTCATCATTTCTTTAAGCCGGTTTTGAGCCGATAAAAATAGAGGCATATGAAGTGGGCAGTGGAAACACGCCATATCTTTCCAGCTGACCAATGACTGCAAAACACGCCAGGACTGATACACCCGGACTGTGATGTTTTCCCCGGGGCACTGAATGCTGCTGTGAGGTGGGCACACGTGATTTGAGGGCGCGTTTTGTGCGACACAACCGTAGCCATCCCAGGTCCTTTTCATGCCGCCCAGTGATGCAGAGTCACCGTCTTCCTGCACGAACGGGCGTGTGAGCCTCTGAAAGCACTCGCCTCTTAATGGAATCAGAGTAGACAGGAAGTCTTAGTGATGTTTTAAGTTGGACATACTCTCGGGAGCACGTGAATTGCACATGGAGAAACTGCCGTAAGCAGAAAAGATTTCTTCTCAACTCATCTAGCAAAACGAATATTAAACAGTTATAGGATAATTAATGTACCCAATGTACTTTTTTTTAAAAGAAAATTTATCTAGGTAATTCAAAGAAAAGTGGTGATTTTACCTAATTTTCAGCAGCGAGAGCAGCGGCAAGACCTGGAATGTAGTTCTCGCGCAGAAGCGATAGTTCTGGGCACAGCCCCAAGCCCGACGTAAAGCCATCTTGCTTTATGTCTCTGCACTCTCTGCTCACTCGCCACTAATACGTAAATTGGCTCTTGGGTTTAGCTGTAATACAGAAATGTCATGGAGATCCCAGAATGGTGGCAATTTCCAGGCTAATAACTAAAATGAGAAAAAGAACAGGACCCTTTTGGATAATTCAAAAAAATATGCTTTAGCGTATAAGACTTGAGAGAGAGTCTAACATTTGAGGAAATTAAAGAAGTAGATCTCTCCTAGCAATAAAAGAGAGAATTTTATTTCATTTAATGCCTCTCCCAAATGATCAATTTTCTACTACAAGGAAAGATATAAGAAGTTCCAGAATTGTGAACATGTTTAAAAATACTCACATCCCTGAAGTCTTTCATCCTCTCGTGTCTAAACTGAAATTTTGCTGAGCCAATGACCAGAAATTGCCTTTCTGATGAACTTTTGTAAAAGATAAACTGATGTAATTTACATCCTTTTTCCCCTAGAATCCATTTTAAGGACAAAACCCAAATTTTTATTTAATTTTTTTACATGGCTATCTCGTGATTCAATAGAAGACCCCTACGTATCTCAGAACAGCCAGATGTGTACACTACTTTTGTATATGTACACACACTTGAAAGGTGCTAGTGCAATTGAGGGAATGAGTTCCTGATTTGTAAAGTGTTAAGAGTCCCGTGTAATCATTGGCTACGATATTGGGTGGCACAGGCCACAGAATAACTACAGAAGAGAGGAGATGAGGCCAGATAGGAAACAAAAATTTTCAGGTCACAAAAGCCAGGCCATTGGAAGGATTATCTGTTTGGTTATTGAAATTGCAAAGTCTTATTGACACAAGAGAGAGAGACAACAAGACAGGAGCAGTGATTTTAGAGAGTGAGAGAAAGTATCCCGGAGCACTTCAGTCCACAAGGTGATGGTCTCTTGAATCTTCTTGCATGAAATTCAAACTGGAGCCTTTGGAGGAGAGAGGTGGGAGAATGATCTCAAAGTGGGAGTCAGGGTCATGGGAGACACCTCCCACCTGAAGACGTAGGGCGTGTGGGTTGTGCTCAAGAAATAGCGTAGAGGGCCCCAGGCAGCCAGGGGTGTGCTCAAGGGCGAGTTAGGTTTTGGCAAGAGTGAGGAAAACGTCTGGGGAAGAGACTGAGACACTGTTTCTGTCTTCTAGATGAGCCTCAGAGAGGTGAAGTAAATTGTTTAAGAGCACAGAGCTTAAATCAGTGACAGAGAGCTCTTGAAGCTTGCTAATTTTATTCCAACAATTGTGCTTCTAATCACTGCACTCTGCCGTTTGTCCAGCACCCCGTGCAGTGCCTAGACTATCTGCAGCACCTAGTAATGGTTTTCAAGTTAATATTTGGTGAAGTAGCAGACAGAATGGTCATAGCTGTGGCTTAGCATTCAACTCTACCGGCGACACGCAACTGCCCATAGACTGTGCCTGAAAACAATGACTTGAGGTTCAGGGGAGGTTGTTTCTTTCTATTTTATGTTGCTGTCCACGCAAGGCCTGCAGACACAATTCTAATCTTCTTCAAACTTCTCCTCACTCCGAAATGCTATAGTGACTACGTTTCACCACGCAGGAGTAAACGTTCTTTTCTTCCTTAAATTTCAGCCCCTATAGTTTACCTGCAGCATGCACAAAACACTCTTTCCGAGGCACTAAGACAGAGACAGCAACAATTTTTGACAATCTTAAAGTCACACGATTTCTTCTGAGTTCTGATGGATCGTTATAAATATAATTCTAGACCGCATTTAATCGCATAGAAAATTTGGAAGTTAGCTATAGGTATGCTAATTCGTTTCCTTTTTAGAAATCAAAAATAGAATTTGACATTATGCAATTTTCCTTTTCAAAAGTTGCTGAAGCTTGGTTACTTCTAGAGTTCTTTACACTTTGCCTAATTGACTTATGCTATTTGCTAACTTCTCAGAACTTAGGTTTAAAAATGTGTTTGTTACAAGTTTTTTACTAAAAAAAAAAAAAAACTTCAACCACTTGTCTTTTGTTTTTTTTAATCTTGTTTCCAAACATCTGCATGTTAGTCCTATGCATAAGGAGGGAGGTCAGCACGTGAAGACACGCAGAGGAGTGCGGCTGAGAGCGGGAGGTCAAGGAAGAAGGAAGCGGGAGGGAGCACAGGAGAGCAAGGGGACGGGAAAAGATACATCTTAGGAGTAGGAGGCGCGAAGGTGAGCTGAGAGCCAGCAGCCTGAGAGAGGGTGTGTGCCCAGAGGTGGCATCACGGGAAGACATAAAATAACAGGAGCATCCAGACCACGGCATAACAAGGAATCGGGGCGCAGCCACTGGGAGATGGTGGTACTGGGTGTCTGGGGTGGCCTGGGCTGCAGCCACAGCAGGGGAGGTAAAGCGCAGCAGCCGATGAGAAGGGACCCTTTTGACAAACAGCTAGAAACAGATGTGCCCTCAAGGGCAAGCACCGATCGCTGTCCCTCCGCTGATGGAATTGCAGCCCTGACACGAGGTGTCAAGAATCAGTTTTACAGCCTAGAAGATGATTATGAAATCCCATCAGAAATCCTGTATTTGTTACCTAGTTTGAAGATTTACCTGCTTAAAGATCGTCTCACTTGCTGTTTAATTACCGAGGGAATTGCTGTTGTCGGTACCAGGTGCCAGCGCCTTGCTGTCCAGCTTCGGATCTGACAGCGGGTGTGAGAGCCATAAACAAGGGACAGAACAAGTGGCCCAGAGCAGAGGGGAAAGGAACAAAATCAAGGGCAGGGCAGGATCACCAGAAATGTCTCCGAGACCCAGGACACGGAGGAAGCGGGGTGTCAGGAGCTCGCGTTTATTATGTCTGGGCCACCTGGAGTTGCTCGGGCCGTTCGGCCCCTCTAGAGATGGAAGGCCCAGCCCCCCAGGCCTCAGCAAGACGGTATGGACTGAGCTGCGAGGTGTTCACAAAACCGGCTACAGACCAGCAGGATGGAGCAAACGCGATCCCTTCTCTAAAGCCGACTCAAAAAAGAGGAAGACTGAAATAGCAAAAATAAAGAGAACATGTCTGTTATCGGAATGCTGTAGGCCATGTATGGAATATGTACCTTCTCTGTGGTGGAATATTATCGTTTTATGTAATTTAATAAATAAACATGACATATTCAAATACATAACTGTTCTGATGGGCTTTCCAAGTGCCCGCAAGTTGCTGTGTGGCTGTGGCTACAGACAGGAGAGGCCCAGGGCCGAGAGATGGACAGCAGAGACTTGGCAGTTCGTTGCTTTGGTGCGAAACCCGTCTCACGCCGGCAGGCCGGGTCAGGTCCAGCGAGTTCCATAATTCTTCTGATCCTGGGTTTCCCGAAGGTTAAGTAAAGTAGTAATTGCAGGTTCCTATCAGGTATAGCAGGCGTATGTTAAGTGCTTAGTAAGTGTCGGCTCTCTTAGGTTGCTATCCAACATCATCTAAGGGCTAGAAAAACCATCTCTTTAATAGAATAAACCGCAGCAGTTTATTTGGGTTCAGTGATGACACTTAATAAGGGCAGACAATTTCTAGCGCTATCAAATGCTTTTACATAGAAAGCGAAGCACAGGATAATTAAAACAAATGTGTGTACTTAGAGTAAAATGCAAATGGCAGAACGGTTGGTCAATTTGTGTCATCAGATTTCATTATTTTGATGTTATTAGTTTATCGAGGTTGCTAAGTCAGGAGTATTTATTTATGATTCTCTAAGTGCATCTACCACAGATCAGATTTGAGGATGAAACTGAAACTTGTCTTACTTCACTGAGAGTAATTGGCATCTGGGTAAACCAGCGGAGCATCATTAACTGAGTTACACACTGACGCTGAGTGTTCTTCCAAGGCTCCATTTCTGAGACCGGAGGATAATTATGAAATCTCATCAGAAGCCTCAGATTTTCACCTAGTTTGTCCACTTAACGATTTTCCCACTTGTTTTCGGATTACCTAAATGTCTCTGATGCCTCTCTTTGCTGAGATATATTTTACAGGTAGAATTTGGTTGAATGCACCCAGTATGTTACCATCTATTTGATTTTATTTTCCCGCTTAATAAAGAAGGAACATTGTCGCTTTGCTTTTTCTTTGATTTATTTATATTTAAAGTAGGTGTATTTTACATTATTTTTTGCAAAAGTTGGTTATTTTTCTACTTTTTTCTTGCTCTGACATTATTCTTACAATTGTATACATATTCCTTGAATCTTGTTTGAGATATTGTTCAGTGTATATAACATAATCTTATAAATCCCTACAGACAAAGCAATCATGTCTTCCAAAGTTGTTCTTTTCATTTTTGTTGGATGCAACTTTTTCTTTTATCTGTAATGTTTGTTATGTTAGATATTTTTTCAATAATTTTCAGAAAAAATTTGTCCAACCAAAAATATTTATGTTTATATAGATAAGTGGGGGGAGGGGAATTAAAAGTGATTAAATGACCAAAGCTTATTATATAAAATGATAAAATAGAAGTTAGGAACTGGGCTTTATAATTTTTGTCTGTCTTTTTTTTATTTATTCGGGATATTAGGGGGTACAAACATTCTGTTTACATGTAATGTTGTTTGCCCCGCCCAAGCCAGGGCTACAAGCATGTCCCTCCCCCATACAGTGTGCTCTGCTTCCACTAATTGTGAATTTACCACCCCTCACCCCCACCCATACTGGTACCCAGTGAACATCACTAGCATGTGAACAACTTAGTGTTGGTCAGTTATTACCAATTTGATGGCGAGTACATGTGGTGCTTGTTTTTCCATTCTTGTGATACCTCTCTTTGAAGGATGGGCTCAGTCTCTATCCAGGATAATATGAGAGGTGCTAGATCACCACTGTTTTTTGTAGTTGAGTAGTATTCCTTGGTATACATATACCACATTTTATTAATCCACTCGTGTATGGATGGGCACTTGGGTTGTTTCCACATCTTTGCCATTGTGAATTGTGCTGCTATAAACATTCTAGTGCAGATATCTTTTTTATAGGATGTCTTTTTTTCCCTTTGGATAGATGCCTAGTAGTGGGATTGCTGGATCAAATGGTATTTCTATTTTTCTATTTTAATTTTGGAGATATCTCCAGATTACTTTCCACAGGGGTTGTGCTAATTGGCAGTCCCACCAGCAGTGTAAGAGTGTTCCAGCCTCTCCACATCCATGCCAGCGTTTGTTATTTTGGGACTTTTTGATAGAGGCCATTCTCACTGGGGTTAGGTGATATCTCATTGTGGTTTTGATTTGCATTTCCCTAATGATTAGAAATGTTGAACACTTTTTTGTATGTTTGCTGGCTATTAGTCTGTCTTTTGAAAAGTTTCTGTTCATGTCCTTTGCCCATTTATTGATGGGATTGTTTGATTTTTTCTTGTTGATTTTCTTAAGTTCTATATAGATTTTTGTTATCAGCCCTTTATCAGATATGTAGAAAGCAAATATTTTGTCCCATTCTGTAGGTTGTCTATTCGCTCTAGTGATAGTTTCCTTGGCTGTGCAGAAGCTTTTCAATTTGATCAGGTCCCATTTGTTTATTTTTGTTGCTGCTGTGATTGCTTTGGGGGTCGTCTTCAAGAATTCGTTGCCTAGGCCGATATCTGAAAGAGTTTTCCAATGTTTTCTTATAGAATTTAAGGTTTCACACCTTAGGTTTAAGTCTGTTATCCATTGTGACTTGATTTTTGTGAGAGGTGAGAGGTGGGGATCTAGATTCAATCCTCTGCATGAGGATATCCAGTTTTGCCAGTACCATTTATTGAATAGAGATTCTTTTCCCTAGTGTATATTTTCATCTGCTTTGTTGAAGATTAGATGGCAATATGAGGATGGTTTTATATCTGAGATCTCCATCCTATTCCAAAGGTCTATATCTCTGTTCTTGTGCCAGTATCATGCTGTTTTGGTTATCTTTCATTTTTTAGATAAAAGAAATACATGTCTAACTAGCTCTGTTCTTGTTAAAGCAGAATTTGACATTAATTAGCAAAGAAGTTTTGGAATAACTCAGGAGGTTCAGGAAAAATGTTTGATATTTATAATCAAGACTAGAAAATTATTGAACATAAGCAAGTCAATAAATAGCCTTCACAGATGAATTATCTTGGGACTGTGACTTGTATATTGTTAAGCTTTGTAGATTATCTCTAAACCATTTAAATACTTTGCCACAACCCTTCCCTGTCTTTCATTTGCATTTTCAAATATGTAGTAATTCTTCTGATATGTGTTTCATCTTTTTAAATCTGAGACATTATGAATGATTCTTAGAGAATATGTGAAATAAACTAGTAGGAGTAATCTTTCAAGTCTCTCCATATTTCCATTAGAAAGTTGCATTTTGAACTCAGTTACCAATAAAGGGGGAATTTCCTAATATTCCAACTGTTATAAGTTTTCCTACTAAATTTTAAAGAGTAAACAATTTTCTAGATGGATCGGTTTGAAAAGATATTTATCTTTACCAACACAAAATATGTGCCAAATATCTATGGCTAAGATTTAGTGAATTGACCATAGATTCTTGCAGTCTTGAGTTTGCCACTAAATAAAGCTGCATGAGTTCCCCAGTATTCAGGTATAAAATAAGATTGAAGCAAACCAAGTATCTGAATCATTAATACTGTGCCTCCCACTTGCTTAAGCAGGATCCAGAGTTTTCATCTCCAGACCTTCCTGGTGATTGTATATGGTATCTTACTTGTCCTCACCAGGTCTCTTGTTTCTTTCCTCCAAAAGCCACTCAGAACACTGTTCTCCCCGAGGCCCAGTTCTGACAACTGCTCAACCACCGAGGCTTGCAAAACGCAGAGTGACAAGGAGGTCAGCAGTGGGACGTAATTGAGGAGAGATGCCAAAATAGGGTTGCTTAGGCCCTAAACTGTAATAGGGTTTAGTATCTGTGTCCTAAAATTATTTCAAAGTTGCATGAACCACACCTCCACACCACACCCTCCCCAAACTAATCCGTATTTCCTAGAGAACTGTATCGAATGGGTTAAGAGTAGCAGCCATTACTCCAAACCCAGAAACACCATTTTCATCAGATGATTGTCTTACTGCTAGATCCAGCTTATTGCATTGAATTCCTTCTTCCCTTTGCAATGGTCAGCCCCTGTACACTGGGTTTTCTGCTTCCTTGGCCACAGTGGACTCCTCTGTCCCCTGCAGTTCTATCTAAACTGCGACTGTAGACAGAACACATGGTTTTCCTGAGGAAGCTCCTGGACAGCCATATTACTCAGCAGATGCAAACAGACCCGGGCACAGAGATGTACTAACCAAACCTAGATGAAGGGAAGCTCGGCACCTGCCCAGCAGGGAGCCCTGCTGCAACTGCGTGAGCAATTTTATTAGAAAAGATCGTGCCATGTTCCACCCTGACTTCTAAAATTCTCTTCACAAGTTAAGAAATAGATAAAGCCAGAACAATTTGAAAATGAATTCTAAACTGGAATCCTGGAGGCATTGTGAAAATTTCATTACAGGTTATATAAATAATGGATCGAAAGTTTCTGAAACGCTACAAAAATACAGAAAATGAAGGCTTTTATTAAAGTTGATGTGATGGGGTTTTTTCCCGCTCTTATAATAATCTTTCTCTGAGAAACATCCCAGTTGCATGCTATTCGTGCTCTAGCAAGTGACCTGTAAAATTAACAATCCAGTCACTTGTGTAGACAGGCTCTAAAATTTATTGTATTTTTATGTGGCATTCTATGTAGTTAGTGGAACTCCTGACTTTACTGACATAAGTTGACCTAATTATCAAATGATACTGGTGGGATTATCAACTATTAAATGTTAATAATATTTTGCTTGTATCAAAATGGAAAGCTAACACGTTATTAAACTAAGGCAAGATGAAAATATTAATTTGTATTATAACTGGCAAAGTTTCATGCCCATATGGTGGCTTAATGAATAGCAGAGTAATGATGATGCTTCCAGTGAGGATGATACAGTAACCACGTAAACCACACAGTATTATATGTAAATTATAGTCACAAAGTCTGCCTATACTCTAAGTCATTGAGACACAAGTCTTCCTTGTATATCACCATTCATTACCATTTAGGTATTTGATATTATCCAATCTTATGTAATACTGCCAAGGTGAAGGTAGAATAAAAACATCTGATGATGCATGTTCGTGTGCTTTTCCTCCCTGACTGCATGTCATCAAATATTCAAAAGGCAAGTAGCATACTCCATTACTTAAAAAAACCTTACATGCTTAAGTAGTAGGAAGCAGGTTCAATAGCATAAATTTCACAGAAATTATGTTCTCAAGTTAAAAATAACTTAAGAAGTGGAAGATTTTACCTGTCTCAGAGCAAGCCCTGACTCATTTTTATGAAGCCTGGATCTCACACACTCACGAGGCGTTGGGGGTGTCCTGGCTGTCAGAGGAGCTCAGCGGGTATTAACCTCCTGCCAGGGATTTGCTCGTTTCTCCTCTTATATGTCTCTTTTTATAGAATGGAAAAAAATCTCCACTAGACATAGAAGTTTTAAAGAAGATGTCTTCTCACATATTGAATATATTTTAAAGTTTTTCATGTGTGTATAATAAAGCAATTCTGTATATGTGAAACTAGTGAATAGCTAAAAATAATATTAAATTCAGAAGAAATTGGACATCGCCGCACATGTCTCTGTCCTTGAAAACTAACCTTCCTGCTCAAGCACATCGTTATTCAGTCTTCCAAATTATTAACCTTATTAGTTTTGAGCAATGGAAGGTTGTTTATTATTATTATTAATAAACCAGTAATCGTTTTCTAAACGAAAATAAGCTCATTCTTTCATTTTAGTTAGGAGTTACAAGGAGACAAATTGACAACTCAATAAAGAAAAGGTCTTGAATTTCTCCTTTGTGCTCAGCACGTCCCAAGATGGTAGAAAAGCCTTCCCGTAACCCACTTCTGATGGTCCAGCATAACCTCAGGGAGGGACAGCTCAGCAGACGCAGCACACGCTACATGAAACGGTGTTCTTTCCTGACTAGGGCAGTTCTTCTCTGGGTAAAATAATCCAGACCCCTCATCATGCACTTTGGGGAATTCAGAAGATCTCTTTATGAAAGAGCATCTCCTTCCCTGGCCTGGCAGAAGTTTATTCTCACCCCGAGGAATCCACTTTTGTTTAAGGCACCGATTTCACAATAAACCTCACATATATGGTAAATGTTCTTATGTCTAAGGTCTTTAAAAAAATGAGCAAAAAGTGGGCTATTTCTTGATTGGGGAAGATGTAGGAGCTGCTGCCTGGTTTCCTCGATCCAAGCTAGCACACTGTCGTGGGCCATCAGTTAATGGATACCTTCAATTTTGTGAGCTGTATGTTCACTGCGGCACCTCCTCAGCTCTGCTTTTGTAGCACCAAAGCAGCCACCGATAAGACATAAATAAATGAATGTGGCTGTTTATGGATGCAGAAATTTTAATTTCATGTAAATTACACATGTCACAAAATACTATTTATTTTCCAACCTTTTAAAAAGTGTGAAGACTATCCTTGGCCTGCGGGCCCTGCAAAGACAACCAGCAAGCCAGATCTGGCTCCTGGGCAGGAGATCGTATGCGCCAATCTAGGTGATGAAGAGCTCAAACCTACCATGTCCACCGTAGAACCCTTGAGTCTCCCACTTTCCACCCCAACACCCTAACCCACAAGGTGTCTCATCTCAGTAAATGCTGTTTGGTTACAAATGCCAAGAACTTTATGTTCCATCTCTTTTTACTTCCTACATCCTGAATCTACTTCTGCCAGCTGGATCTTCAAAATATACAGAATCCTCCTGCTTTTCACCAGCTGGACGCACCCACATTAGCCAAACCACCACTACGTCTCACCTCGCCTACTGCGTTTGCGGTCCTGCCTCCAATCTCGCCAAACTCAGTCTGCTCTCTATACATCCCAAATGCTCTTTCTGAAGCATAGGATTGTACCCTGCTCTTCTTCCTAAAGGACTCTTATGGCTTCTCATCACACACAGAAAAAAACATACCACAGCCTGCAGAGAACCTGCGTCCTGACCCTGCGCTATGTGCTGGGTGTCGACACTCGACACGCACTCCATGCACTGTGTATCAGTAACAAAACTCTCCTAGACGGTGGGAACGATCATCTAGACTCCACAGGGAGGGGTCATATCTTAGTCCGTTTAGGCTGCTATAACAAAATACCACAAAATGGGTGGCTTATAGACAATAGAAATTTAGTTCTCACAGTTCTGAAGGCTGGGAAGCCCCAAATCCAGGTGCCAGCAGATCCGATGTCTGGTGAGGGCCCCTTCCTGGTTCATAGGTGACACCTTCTTCTTACTCGGTCCTCACAGAGTGGAAGAGGCAAAAGAGCTCTGTGGAGCCTTCTCTGTCCCAAGACTAACCTCATTCACGAGGGTTCCACTTCCATGACCTAGTCACCTCCCAATACTGTCACCTTGAGGGTTTGGAGTTCAACATGTATATTTGGGGAAGACACAAACATTCAGACCACAACAATCCATTTATTACATTTCCAAGACACATTTTAATGAAATTATACTTATAAAAATTGAAACCATATTAGCACCGTTTACAAAGCTTATCCTTCTGATTTAAAAGAAAATAAAATTGATCTGTCATGACTTGTTTTCCTAAAGCTATTGAAACTTGACTTCCAAGTTGTGTCTAGATCAATATTCCCAAACTGAATGTAAGTCTTACCAAAAAGGTAAATGCCTGGGCCCCTTTTGACCTCTCAGTTTGTGATTCGAAAGATAGAATTCAGTAATGTGCATTTTTAACATCGGCTCAAGTGATTTTAATGTCTCTTTACCCACTCTAAGAAATACTGGTCCAATAATAAAAAGTATGTATTTAAAAATAAGTAACAAAAATTTGCAGCATTATTCCCTGATTTTAAAATGTTAAAGACCAGAATTTTTAGCATTTTAATTGCATGATTAATATCTCTCTGAATAATGTAAATAAACATACCTGCCATGGTTAGCCAGTAACATAAGAAATTAAGGCCACACTGCAGCAGAAATGTGTCCTCCACAATTTGTAGGACTTCCCTTCAATAATTTTTTTTGTAAACAAACTATAGGGTTTTGTTGTTGTTGTCATTGCTGCTGTTTTAAAGGAACTAAGATGAATGGTCTCATTGAGGACAATCACATGTCACCATCATGTTTAAAGAGGCTAGAAAACTATAAATTGTGTTTCAGTTTTTGCTTATTGTTACCAAGTATAATTTTAAAAGTTTGATGGGAAAAAATAGCACAGAAGAAAAACCTAGGTTCTGTTTTCCCTAGCTTTCTTTTCTGTTCGGCTTTCCCATAAGAAGCAGAGAAAGAAAAAGAAATCTGAAAGTTTTACGAAGCTTGGAAAAGGTCGTTGATATGAAATGGCTGTCACACTTCACCTTCACTACTTCAGAAATAATTATTGCCGCTTAATGGTTGACAGGCTGGAATCAAATTTTACAGTCTAGATGTTCAGGAACGAGGGGTGGAGAATGACAATTCTGTCAGCAAAGGTTCCCTCGAGTGTTGGAAAGGGTGAGGGTGTCTATGGGGGGGCAGTAAAAACAGATGAGACCCCACAAAGTGCCTGCCTTGGAAACAATTTTTTTGCTCTTAAAAAATGTAGAGGGGTTGTATTAATTTTCCTAATTTTTGTTTTTGGAATATAATATCTTATTTTCTTACAAGAAAAATCAGAGTGAAGTGGGGCTGCACATCATTAAAT
>VBSM01000483.1:41163043-41238202 GCA_008086735.1 Cheirogaleus medius
GTCATTCTTGCTTTGCTTTTTGGGTTAGGGATTTTCTGATTCTTTCTATGGAGTCAGTGTAGCTGGACAAAGTCTACCACAGAGACAGAAAAAAGAGCTTATTTTCCACTTTTTATTTAATAACAGAGGAAATATTATTCCAGTTGGAGGTTAAAGATTTTGTGACCATTATAAGACTTTTTAATAAAAATATTTGAGACTAAACTAAGGCAGCTTTCTTTGTAGAATGTGTTCTCCTTTTCTTTTCATGAAATTTTCTAGTGAACATTGTTAATATTTGGTAGACAGTTGAAACTGATGTGTCTTAATATTTCTGTACTAAATTCATCTCTTCACACAGCTATCAATTATTTAATTTTGTATAGACTAATAAATAAAGTTATTTATTAATAAATCTAATAAATAAATTTATTTATTATATTAAGAATACTATCAAGTGGCGGAATATTTTGACTATCAAAATATCACTGTGATTTATAACAATTTTGAAAATAGTAGATGGGGGTTGGTAGTATAGATAGAATCAGGATGGGTTTTTTTTGGGTTTTGGGGTTTTTTTCTTTTTTTTCTTCTTTTTTTTCATTTCATTTTTTTTTCTTTTTATTTCATCATATAATGGGGTACAAATATTGTTAGGGTGCAGGATGTTTTTTAATTTGATTTTGTATATATTAATATTTAGTGAATCACAAAATCTAATTCCTTCAGGCTAAAGATTATTATATTAAAGAGCATATTTTTCTCAAGGAGTATTTCCAATTTTTTATTATAAGAATTATACAAAGACTATAATTATAAACATTTTCTTATATATAGTTGCAGAATGTTTCATGTTATATACCTGGAAGTGGCATTTGCTGGGTTATGTAATTTATACTTCTTTAAAGTTTCAATATATTTGGGGGGTACAGATGGCTTTCTGTTACGTGGATATATCATATAGCGGTGAAGTCTGGGCTTCTAATGTACCCATCACCCAAATAGTGCACGTGGTGCCCAGAACCTAATTTCCATCCCTCCCCCGTCTGAATCTTCAGTGTCGACTGTGCCATTTTGTGTGACCATGTGTGCTCAAGGCTTAGCCCCCACTTGTAAGTGAGAACATGCAGTGTTTGTTCTTCTGTCCTGAGTTACTTCTCTTGGGATAAGGGCCTCCAGTTCCATCCAAGTCGCTACAGAAGACATTATTTCATTGGAAGAGAGTATTGATACAGTTATGTTGAATGACCACTGAAATGATCATTCTATCTATGATTGAGGATATAGAATCTAAGCAGGAACTTTATCTCTTTCTGTCTAATACTCACTTGGTAAAATATTGCAGGCTTTGAATTCAAATGAATGAGTTGTATTTTTCTCTGTAAAATAGTGCTTGGTATCTATTATGAAGTTCTTGAAGTGATTTTTTTTCCTTCTTTTTCTTATAATATAAAATCTGCTGAATAAGTATATTGCAATATTCTTATCATATTTTATTAGTAGCAGAAATGCTGTCAAGAATAAGTATATATTTGATATTTATATGTAATATATATAAAATAATAACACAGGATCTAATGTAGTATATGATACCTGGGATTAAATATCATTAGTGCATTGTAAGGTTACAATATAAATGACCTACGTATATATTTCATCATATTCTGTAACGGTCTTCAATTATGGGGACATAATATTTATTAATGTTCATTATATCTACCTAATGGGGGCATACAATATTTTATCAGTAGACACCAGTTATTAAGGAACAATGAACCAAGGCAAGTTCTATTAGCTCACTGCATTTTACAAATTAAGTGCAGTGATTTAACAGAACATATTGTTGTCATAAGTTATCTATTCCTCCTAAAAATGAACAAAAACTCAAAATTCTGGAAAGCTTTTGATAATGGGACCTTCTTCCATAATGACAAAGGAGGTCAGGTTTTAAAAAGGAAATCAAGTTCTTTCTCTAGACTACTATCGGGTAAAAGTGATAATTGTCTTCTACAAAATGAGCAAATGCATACATCTGGAAAAGTTTTGCTTACTCATCCTTTTCTAAAATTCTCATGGTTTCCTGATACATAATTTTCACCGAAATCAAAATGTACCATATCAAAATGAAATTGCTAAACATGGAAAAATAGTCCATTTTCACCTTATTCACGAAGTGCAAAGTCTAAACTCCTTAGATTAAAAAAAAAAAATTCCGATACTTTGATTTACACAGCAGAGATGAAGGGAGCGGAACACTGCGTGAGGTTTGGTTCGCATCTTGTCCGCAGAAAAGCAAACGGTGGTCAGTAAGAGTCGGGGCGGTTTCGCAAAGGACAGCTGATGTTAGATTATCTGACATCTCGTGAAACTGTTCGAGAAATTCAGGGTAAATACAAACAGTTTGTTACAAGTCTTTCTTAGCCCCACATACGGGGGCCAAATTGAGAGCTCCTGTCAGATTGGAAAGAACAGAGACACCCCGAGTGGTACCCTGCATAGAAAGAGGAGGCGGCAGCACCAACCGCCGCCCCCCTGTTGCAAAGCTCTCCCCAGGAGCAGATACGGCTGGTGACGGAATGTTGGCAATTCTCCTTGGACTCCAGCTTCACCATGAAGACACCCAGGAGAAATGCATCGGTAATGCCCCGGTGTGCGTGCCGTGTGGCAGATCTTCTCAAGGCATTACGCACACCCCGTCACACCACACGGCAGCTCTCAGTTCTCGTTTCCCTTGATACCCAAAGCAAGGCTCCTCTCTCGCCAGTTTCCCTGTCTTCAGTTGGTTGTAGAGAGAGGGTTACTTCTCATTGACACCTTTACTCCAAAGACCTAGTCACGAGAATTTAGCCCTAATCCCTGTTGGCTCAACTGCTGGATCTTTTTCAATTAAATAGATCATGACAGCAGTTATGTCATTGTTACCTGTCTTCTTTATTTTACCTGGTGGAAATATCAGTCACTCTAGAAAATGATGAATCTTGCAGAAACAAAATGCATTAGGCCAGGGGTCCTCAAACTTTTTAAACAGGGGCCAGTTCACTGTCCCTCAGACCTCTGGAGGGCCGGACTATAGTTTAAAAAAAACTATGAACAAATTCCTGTGCACACTGCACATATCTTATTTTGAAGTAAAAAACAAACGGGCAAAAACACCTGCATGTGACCGTAGTTTGAGGACGCCTGCATTAGGCTTCGAGATGGAGAGAAGAGAATGTATCTTCTTTGGAAGATGCCAGTGGAGCAGGACTGACAAAAGCTCTGACAAAAGCAGGCGCTGCTAACAAATTCTCTGTGGTCCAGTTTTGTTAGCATTGAAGATGCGCCATGGGACAATGACTAGATGTGTATGAATGAAAAAGAACCAGCCGCTGGACTCATAACACCCCAGACTGAGAAAACATGGGGGAAAACTATCATTTTCCTCCTACTGGACATCCCATCCTTGGTGTGGATGACCGGACTACTGTGGCACTTATATGTCATGTTTTAGCCCCCATCCCGGTGGCTGGAGGAGGGAACGTTCTTCACACCACCTGGATGGTGGTACGTGCAAGTCAGAGGCATCCTTAGGCAATGATGGCGAGAACAATTCTGAAAGAAACCAAGAGCGGTAGAAAAGTCCACAGACGTCGTCTGTTTGAGGAACTGGCTTTTAGGGGTGCAGTGAATTCACTATGCCTTCTAATAGGTAATGGCAGTGACTGGCATTAAGTAGGAGTGATTCATAAAACCTATGTGTATTCTTAGAGTTTCTACTTAATACCAGGGGTAGGAGGAAAATCTGGAAAAAATAAAACAGATTTCCCATTCTAAGAATGATACATTCTCTCAGAGTCACTTAATTTCATATTTTAAAATATGTCATTGTCTTTAGTATTTCAAAGTGAAATGGAAATAGGGCATATGGGTTAAATTACCAAGTGATTGCAATTTGTAAACAAATTTGGTGTATATCCTGCCAGCCTGTTCTCTCTAGGCAAGACTACAACTTTAGGATCTCAACAACAACAACATATATAAGTCATGTTATGCTTTCAGTAGAATTGGTAGACTACATTTGGACTTTGCAAGGTTATATACATACGCACATACACATTATATATGTGTACATATGTATATTCAGAATACATCTATAACAGAATAATATTTTGACAGATCAGCCAGTGTGTTTTATTTTTTTCTATTTAGGCAGTCTCCAGGGCATTCCTTGTGTTGTTCACTCATAACAGTGTTGAAACATCAGGAAGAAGATAAAACAAAAACATCAATTCTTGACTTTTGAAATTCAAAAGCCTAAATCTCAGGGGAATAAGAATAACTTCGAGTTTGAATGACAGATTTACATTATGGCAAGGAGAACAACTTTCTGCTCAAAACTCCCAGCATCCAGGTACAAGACAGAGTTCCCTCGTTCGGAAAGCACAGAGAGAAGGGGAGCAGCCGGAAAGAAAGCAATGGGTGCACAGCGCGGGTCCTCGAGAGAACGCGGCCTCGCACCGGCATCACAGTCCGGAGGGGAGAAAGGGAACAGAACCAGGACACGCTCCAGAGGGCAAGAGAAGGCACGCGAGGACCTAGAACAGAAACGACGGTCTTCGTTCCAGGTGAAATCCAAGAGACGCCAGTCGCAGAACAGAGTGTTTCTTCTGCTCTTGGGAGCCGCACGAAAGTGGTGACTGGTCGGCAATGGCCTCATGGAGTTTCTCACGGCCGTGGCGTGTCACAGAATGAAGGCGGGACCCCTAGGTCCCCAAAGAGCGGTGGAGTTAGCGGGAAGACAGCCGGTCTAAACGGGTCCTCGGGCCTGAAGCACGCTGGGAATCGAATGCTGCCAACAAGCACGTGAGCATGGAGCAGGTCCTTCCCCAGTGGAGCCTCAAGTGAAACCACAGCCCTGGAACAATGGACTGCGTAGAAATGGATTTTATGATCTAAGAACCAGAGGGAAGCAAGGACACCTTGGTTCATGCCGGAGTAGCTTGATGGTTATCCAAACGAGACGATACCTTCCCAGCAAAGCTGTGGAATAAGAAACTACTCTGAAACTTGGAAACAACGCCAGTGCAAATGGAGCAGAACTCTGCATTAATTAGTTTTAACTACCCTGTGAAATAAAGTCATTATAGGAATTTGTTTTTAATCATAATAAAAATGATATTTTCTACACACCTGAATTTTTTCTTTTATATTAAGTGCCAAGCCTCTCAGAGATGGGGATTTGTCCAGAACGTGTAAACTTAGTGCAACCCATGATCTAATTAAACTAATTTAATGGACTAATTAAAAATTCCAGAGTAGACGCAGGACTCCATTATCTTGAGGATGTAGCTACAATCTTGTGAGATATGTAATGTGCCAGAATGAGATGGACTTTCATCTGTGTGGCTCAATTTCAAAACTAATTCCAGTGAATTTCGATATGGCTGAGTTTAAAAGACGACATTAGAATGCCTTAAATGTCTTCGGTGAGAGTCGCACAGCCCTTGGTGTTTGGTAACTAGCATACTTATAAAGGGAAAGGCACAGAAGAGGATTTTTAAAGACTTTATACTGGATTCTGAATTTCTACGAAAACAACCCCATTTTAAACATAAAAGCCATTCCAGAGGCATCAGGCCCAGAATGGTCACATTCATCATTCAGACATACTCATCCCTTAACCTGCCCAACAGTGGAGGCCGGGGCAGAGACGGTGGGGGAAGGAGCCCCCAGTGCTCTGATGGGTGAGATCCCTGCCCCACTCCAGAGGAGACACTCCTTAAAGACGGCCACCAGAGGAGCACAAACGGACTCCTCTTTCGATGGCATAGAGAAAAATTGAACACGTTCTTGTAGTTTCAGTCCGTTAGGAGAACCTACAGTGGGTAACGCGAAAGCCAAGCTAGGCTCAGGGGATGCCTTCCAGATCAGAAGGGGACCAAAAAGTGGGGCCCTGCTTTCCAGAGAGAGGACTGTCCCTGCGATGCTTTTATTCTCTCCCCCCACCTTCTCTCTCTCTGGCCAGATAAAAATCGGCATAAGAGAAAAAAGCTACAGTTTCAAAAAGAGAATCAACCTACATCATCTGCTGCCTTAACGAAGAGTTATCCTACCCCACCATGCCCCTCCCCAACTCTCACATTCACATAATCAATCAAACCAACACATACATTAAAGTTAATCTGCATAGATGAAATGTTGAACTTAAATCTAACAAGAGGAAAAGAATTAAATCATGTTGTTAACGTTACACCAAAAAAAGAAAAAAAAGAAAAATTACAGCATGAGAGAGCTGTGTGTCGATGCTAGAACACATCCCAAAGACACCTACCCGTTTTGTCCCTTCTCAGCACAGCAAGTCAGACGTAAGCAGATGGTGCATCCTCCGGCTCTTCAATAGAATAATGTATTTTGGATTTTAAGCTAAATTCTTAGAAGGAGCGTTGACGAGCTAGAATGCCCGTGTGGCAGAGTGGAGCTGTGCCAAAGGGGCCGAGGCGCTCGTTAAAGGATTGTGGGATTGCAGCTTTCACGTCCACGCCGGGGCAGCGGCGCCGAGTGCGTCTGAGTGCAGGAGCTCAGCATCGATGGGCTTGTGGATGCTGGTCATGAAAGAATCCAAAATGCGTTTTACTGAAAGCAGAGATGAGGAAGGAAAGGTAGGCCGTGTTTTTTGGAGGGAACTTGAGCGATACATGACACACTTACAGAACAAGTGCACAGCGTTGCATGTGTTGCCGTGCGTGTCCATGGTGACGGGAGCCAGCCAGACCGTGAGTGGGCAGGCCTCGAAGGCAGGTGCGGAGCAGTTCCTGTTCTGATTCATGGGGGAGCCTCCAGGGTGAAGACACAACATCAGTACTGACCGCCTTAGCTCCTTAGGACATCAGATCCCTGTATTTCAGGACGCGCTCGCCACCATTGGCATAGCATTCACGTGTTCATATTGAAAACACTAAATAGACAACCGGCCTCATCTCCGCTTCGGAAAGATAATCAATCAATCCCAAATTGCTACAGTCGATTAAAGCCAGAGCTGCTTCAGACCCTGTCAAAGTCACAGGAAGCGTGAAGGATGATCAAGGTATCCGAAGGATTGTATTCAATAGAATTTCTGGACAGACGAAAAGATGTGACAGAGTTCATTGTAGTTTCATTAAGAGAGAGTCGGGACAAGCCTCGGGCTGGGTTTTACAATGCTGTAAGTCACACCAACGGGTGCGTCGAAAGTCAATTCATACCATCTGGTATACAGACAGATTTTGTGACTGGTAATCTGACAGGAAATTAATAAAGTGATATTTATCGTATTTATCACTATGAAAGGAAAATCCCCCCTAAGCACGGTGACACGAGCCAGCTGGGGTACACTTCCTCCTGCTGCTGCCGTTGTGCACGTGGTCAGCCGGTGTCATGGATATTCTCAGTGAGATACTGCGGCATATGTGACATTTCTCATTTTCTTTATAATCACGCCTTATATTGGGTGTCACATGATGAAAGAGAGTGACCACTCGAACCTGTTGTTCCAAAGGGCCTCAAGGTAGACCCCGTTAAATGGGAGGCTGGATGAGCCAAGCATTGAAGCCAACTCCTACAGGCAGGCTTCAGAACAGCGGTCCCCAGCCTTTTTGGTACCAGGGACTGGTTTCATGGAAGACAGTTTTTCCACAGACTGGGTGGGAGGGGACAAGGGGATGGTTTCAGGATGGTTCAGACTCACCACATTTATTGTGCAGTCGAACCTCTCTGCTAGCGATAGCCTGTGTTTGCAGCCACTGCCCAGCCTCAGCCCCACCTCGGGGCACCAGGATCCGATTCTCATAAGAAGCACAACCTAGACCCCCTGCTCACGCAGCCGACAGTAGGGTCCGCGCTCCTGTGACAATCTGACGCCACTGCTGATCTGACAGGAGGCGGAGCTGATGCGGTGATGCGAGCGATGGGGAGCGGCTGTACGTACAGATGGGTGCCCCCTGCTCACCCCCTGGTCTGCAGCCCAGTCCCTAACAGGCCACACACTGGTACCGGTCCATGGCCCAGGGTAGGGGACCATAGCTTTAAGAATTCTGTCCAGAAGAGAACCTCAGGGACAGTTGGCAGCCTGTGGAACTGCATGCAGGCCACAGCAATGGAAGACATGCTTCCTTACAGGGGAGCTTATGTTCTTTTAAAGAAAATAGATATATAATTAATAATTAAAACGCATTAAATGAAATAAGAGAAGCATGTATGAACTAACATAGCAACGAAGAGGTGAATGACTTCATCTTGGTGGGGTGAAATGGGCTTGTTCAGGGGGAAAGAAAGCATCACGGGAAAGAGAACTCTATAGTTGTTTTATTTTAATTGATTTTTATCATGCAAATTGGATTTTAAATACTGCATATTAGTGTAACAGCCAGTCAAGGAGTGGCAGGATTCCAAAGAGGAGAAAGGAAGAAGGGGAATGAGCACCGGGCAGCGTTGCCAGGGTGCAAAGCTGGAGCACAAAGCCGGAGAACCGTGCTGGGGCAAGAGCAGGGCTCCTACCAGCAGGGCGGCGCCTGCTCTACTGGGGCCTGACTGATTCTGTGAGCACGAAGGGGCCGCTGGGAGGCTGAGGGCGCGATGCTAACAGGGGAAGGCTGCATTTTAGAAAGTGAACTGTCACAAAACATATGATTGAAGGAAGAAGAAATCACAGATAAGGGAAACACTTGGCAGACAATTGAAATTATTATCCGAGTGAGAGATGAGGGCTTGGGGGAAAGGCAATAGAAGAACTAAAGGAGAAGGGTAAATTGAAAAGCTAATGGGAAGGTAAAGTCTGTGCCATTTGATGATTTATTAGAGCAAGGGAAGAGGAGAGATGGAGCCATTGAAGATGATCCATCGTTCTCTTGAAGGATAGATACTGTGCCGCTAATTAAGCCAAAGAAAGAGACATAATTACAGATGTAGAGTAGAGATAATGAAATTGGCTTGGAACATAGCCTCAAGTATTTGGGACACATATAGGTGAAGGTATCTAGTAAGCAAATACATGTATATTATTCTCTGAATCTGGTGCAGAAAATTTGCCTGTGATAATACATATCTGTCCCAACGCATCTTTGGGGACAGAATAACTGGAAATTTAGGGGACATTTCCATGTCCGTTTCAAATAAAATTAGTTTCAATATATGCTAAGCTAATTTTCTTTTAAACATTTTTAAATGTTAGTCAAATTAATTGTCACATGGCTACTCTATAAAGAAATCAATATCCCTATAAATGTTTGAACTGTAAAAGTTTAATTGAATGGCAAATACCTTCTTTCTGGCAAAGAACTCTAAAGTGAAGCAAAAATATTCCTAAACAGAAAGATGTCTGTTAATGCATAAGCAATTTTCCTATGCTTTCCTATGAAACATTTTCCAGTTTAAGTGCTCATTAGAAAATTCTGAATAATAAAGCTCATTTAGGGGGACTGATTGAAAAGCCCTTCTTGTAAGTACAAAGTGTGGGATTTAAAAGCTGGTACTTCTTATTTTTAGTGTACTTTTTAAATTTGTCTTTATTTCAGCATATTACGGGGGTACAAGTGTTTAGGTTGTACATATTGCCTTTGCCCCACCTGAGTCAGAGCTTCAAGGGTGTCCATCCCCCAGACGGTGTGCACCGCACCCGTTAGGTGTGAATATACCCATCCCCTCCTCCCCCCCCACCTGCCCGACACCCGACGGGTGTTACTGCTACATGTGCACATAAGTGTTGATCAGTTAATACCAATTTGCTGGTGAGTACATGTGGTGCTTGTTTTTCCATTCTTGTGATACTTCACTTAGTAGAATGGGCTCCAGCTCTATCCAGGATAACAGAGGTGTTAGACCACCATTGGTTTTTGTAGCTGAGTAGAACTCCATGGTATAAATATACCACATTTTATTAATCCACTCATGTATTGATGGGCACTTGGGTTGTTTCCACATCTTTGCAATTGTGAATTGTGTTGCTATAAACGTTCTAGTGCAGATGTCTTTTTTATAGAATGTCTTTTGTTCTTTTGGGTAGATGCCCAGTAATGGGATTGCTGGATTAAATGGTAGATCTACTTGTATCTCTTTGAGGTATCTCGATATTACTTTCCACAGAGGTTGTACTAGTTTGCAGTCCCACCAGCAGTGTAGGAGTGTTCCTATCTCTCCACATCCACATCAACATTTGTTGTTTTGGGACTTTTTGATAAAGGCCATTCTCACTGGAGATAAGTGATATCTCATTGTGGTTTTGATTTGCATTTCCCTGATTAGAGACGTTGAGCATTTTTTCATGTTTGTTGGCCATTAGTCTATCTTCTTTTAGTGTATGTTTTATTATTTAATTTTATTTCATTATTATCATGGACAGGTTTTATCCAAGATTTTGTTTGAGTTGTGAAGGCCAGGATTAAAAATCTTGGATTGATTATTGATACAACTATTGGATCTCCTTCAGGAAGGAGATGCCAGTCACCTACCTGTGCTGTACTCAGGGCTCTGTCTTAGTAGATGATTCTTCATGACAATTACAGCTGTCACCGGTGATATTCCTGCAGAGTCTTTATCGAGTATTCCTACACAATCCCTACCATCGTTGACCGTGCTGACCTAACGTGATTTTCTGTTAGCATAGCTTTAAGATGTATATATCAGTAAATGGTGGTAGATAAACTAATTGGATATTTAAAGTAAACAACTATTATTTTCTTCAAAGACTAGAAATAAGCTCCTTTTCATTCATGTACTTGCTATGTCTGTTTTTTAAACAGCATATAAATTGCAATGATTGATACAGGAATGGAAATATTCAAGGAAAAATACAGAAACAACTCTTGAGCAACTACAGGGCTTACTACTATCTGTCTAAATATATATATATATATAGATATATGAGAGAAGGAGAGCATACAAAAATAAACAATAGAAAAAATTATAGATTTATACACAAGTCACCCCGTTTATGCATTTAATTTCTAGAAAGATAATGTCATCTGTTGACCTTGTTTGTTTACGGGTATCTTTTTACTTTTCTTATATCACATTTGTCACTAAGTGTAGCCAGCATCCTGTAGCAAGACCCTGAGTCAGAGTAATGACATTTTGGGTCACATTAATTTATCTGTGTGATTCCGTATATCACCCTTAGACATAATCTTTAAAATTGGCTAACTTTTAATATTCTTTATAGATTCGGTTGCAACAGTATTTGTACCTCTCTTTATCACGGAAGTTGAACTCTGACCTCAGTTGAGTTTGCTGTAAGTGATTTCTGGCTGCTGAGACCAAAGTAGCTATCTAAAACACTGTCAATCAACATTAAATGTTCAGATCAAATTTTTAATTTAGCTACCCTGACTTGAATCCTGGCATTGATCCTGATCTCATCTTTTCCTCTGCCCTTTCCCTCGTGGCTGCTGCCGTGCGGAACAGATTTCCCCTGTCTGGATACACTTTTCACCTTATTTCATATCTCACCTAAAACAGATTGGATTGTGTCTGTCTCTCACTCTGATGTGGAAAAGGAGAAATAAAGCAAATTTGTTATTTTAAAATCTTTATTAAATTTTATGAAAGGCATTTTGTCAAATAAAATGTTGTTTACTTACATGCCAACTCTTTCTGAAGTTTTAAAAGCAATATTGCTCCCTCTCTGTAATTTAAATTCTCTAGGAAAGGCAGAATGGTTCAATTACACCATAGAGAAAGAGCGTTTTTCATTCTACCAGTTTGTAGGGCCGTTGCTCCAACGTGACACATTCCATCGCTCCCAAAATAAAGCATGGTTAGCCTAAATATCATCATGTTTACTTAGCAGAAAGCATATATATATGACACAATTACAAAAGGCTATGATGAAATGGGAAAATAGAACTTAGCTACCCTAGCAATGAATTCAATACTGTTTTACCAGAACAACAAAAATCTCAAGTGATTATAAGAAAGCAGCAGAAAAAAGAAAAATCTCTCAAACGGAGTCTAAGAAATCACCAGCCGTGTCTCTCTGGAAATCACGGCAGCACCCACGACGACTCTGATTTTTTTGTTTTTCCCAGAGTCGTGTGTGTTTCTACACACTCATTTTTTGTTTTTCTAGGGAAGGATCCATAGCTTTCATTAAATTCGCAATGAGTTTGTGGCCTTGTAAAGTTGAAGAACTATTCAGAAGGCTCCCCGAAGGAATATGAATTCAAAGTCCAGTTCTTCAGTTGTGAGGCAGAGTTCTGAAAAAAAACTATTCCAGTGCAAGTCAGCGTTGTGTTCGGTTTTGTTTTAGCAATATGGGTTTAATCACGGTGTGCAGCAACACTCCACTTCTCCTTCCCTAGATCCCTTAAACACAGCCCCAAACCGCGTGGCCTTTGCCTTAGGTGAGCTCCTCTTTGCTTGAAATGTCAATGATTCCCTTTCTAAGCAGATAGCCCCCAAATCAGTATTTGGAGTTCTAATCTCTCTCCCAAACTCCAGGACGTTTTTGTTTTTTCCTTTAAGACAGCCCTCACCGGCTTTAGGCTCTCTGGAGTCGGCTTTGACTGTGGTCCTTCCCAGTGACTCCCAACAGCGAGCTCCGGGAGAGCCCAGGTGATAAGGCCCCTTGCACTCGGCTCCCCACCCACCTGCTGCAAGAGGTCACCTGTGCGGGATGTTGGAGCACAGTGCTTTGGAATTCCCGGAGCACTAAGCACTTTTTAAATCCCTGTAGGAATTACTGTGTCAGTTAGTTTAGCATCTAAGCGGGGGCCCCTTCTCACTGTGATGTGACGGTTTTAAGCTGAACCGTGGTAAAGAAAAAGGTGAGGAGTGACCAGTGAGCTTGACCCTGGGGCGGGCGCATTCAGTCCGGTAGGGTCATCTGCTTTCCTGTCCTGCCTCGGTCCTCTTTGAGCTCTTCCAATAGCTCAGGTCATGAAATATTTTCACTGAAACAAACCTGTGACCACAGTATCCACACTAACAAACTTTGGTTTGTTAACAGAGAAGAAACAGTGAATAGTTTCAATACATTTTAAGGTAACATGGGATGAAAAATGAACCACGAGTCCCTCCATACCAGTGTTAAATGATTTGAAAGAATGATAGGAAATTGCAAAGAAGACGGAGAGAGCTTGTGAAATAGGAGGAAAACCAAGGCAGGAAAACCCCAGTAAATAAAGTGTTTTAAAGAGGAGGGAATTACCAACTGAGTCTGATGCTGTTAGTGGGTCAACAAAGGAAAGGGCTGAGGACTGGCCGTGGGAGTTAGTAATGGGTAAGTCACTGCTTACCTTAACAGCCTGATTTGCATGAAGAGACCTAAAGGGAGAATTGGAGGATAGAAAACAATTAGAAATTTCTGATACAGTCAACTTTTTGCATGATTTTCCTTATAAAAGCATGAAGAGAAATAAGTTAGTAATATCAAGAATGCTTTCTTTTCTTAGATTTACCTTTTAATTTAATTTTGAATTGATACTTAATAGACATATGTATTTTCAGGGTACACGTGAAAATGTAATACATGCATATAATTTGTAGAGGTCAGATGTGTGTAATCGGGGTACCTAGCACCTTAAATCTTAGCCTTTTCTCTATGCTATAAAAAAGAGTGAAATCCTGTCATTTGCAGCAGCATGAATGGAGCTAAGGTCATCATGCTAAGTGACACTAATCCAAGGGCAAAAGGACAAGTATTACACATCCTCATTCATATGTGGGAGCTAATAAAATGTGTCTCACGAAGACAGCGAGTGACCGGTGGTTACCAGAGGCCAGGAAGGGGAGTGGGGTCAGGGGGGATGAGGAAAGATTGGTGAATGGGCAAAAACTTACAGTTTAATGGAAGAAATAACATCTAGTGTTTGATAGATCCTTGGGGTGATTGTAGTTTACGTAATCTGTTATATATTTCAAAATAGCTAGAAGAGAATAAGTCAAATGTTTCTAGTATAAACAATATTTTCTTTCTTTCTTTTTCTAATGGGAGAAGTAAGAGCTTGTTTGCCTACTGATTTATTAGAGGAGGAAAGTGTGGTGATTTAGGAGAAGGGAACATTCCGGGAGCCCGGGCTGAGAAGGCCAGAAAGGGCTGGGTCTAGCACGCAGGTGACGCTGGGGGGGGGGGGGCAGCTGGGATGACACCAGGCACCGCTCCGCCGCCGTAGGGCCGGGGAGCCCGAGCACCCGAGAGCAGATGCAGTTAAGTCTGTGAACATGGTCCCAACAGCTTGCGGAGATGCTGTGCTGAATGCTCCTGTTTTCTTAGTGAAATAGGACGCAAGGTCATCGGCTGAAACTGAGGATGAGGGCAGAGGAGTCAGAAGTTTGAGGACAGGCCAAAAACGAAACCGTTGTGTATTTGGTGAGGTTGGACAGTCAATCAAGGAAGTCCATGGAGAGGTTTAAGGGCCACAGCAAGGCATTTGCATTTTATTTAAAGTGCAATAGGAAACTATGCTTATAATCAACCCTTCTTTAAAATTATCTACTTACAGTGTTCTTTTCATTCTTCAGAGAGAATAATTTTTTTGTCTGTGCCATACTGTATTTATTTTGGTGCCTTATTTTAGATGAGAGAGAGAAAGTGATCTATATGGTATACGTGTGTGTGATGTCCTTAAGTTTTTCTTCGTAAATTTTACCTTATCAATAAGACCAAAAGCTCCCTACAGAAGATACCATCCTCTGATTTTTTTCTAGCATAGCAGATTTCTCAAATATATTTGTTGGATTTAGTAGAGAATCTATAAACATTTGAGTTCTCCAGAATGCCTATTATTAAAAACACCTGTAGACGTGGGCTAGACGCTGGTATACACGCTAAAAACTTCAGTACTTATAAAATGTGTTGTGATGTTTTCAAAGTTTGAAAGACAGTTTCTCCTAGATTCGGATGTTATGGATCCAGCTCACTTATCTAATCAAATTTCCCCGGCTGTACCTGGAGAATTCTATTAAAAAACAAAGACAACATCAGCTGTCATCTGCCTGCTTTGTAAGAATATGATATGGACCAGTGAGATAATTCTTGTAAATCACTTCAGTTCCTTGGAGAGAAGTGCTCAAGAAAGACAAAATAATACTGTTGTTATCCAGAGACTGCATGCCCGTGATCTCCGCACTGCTGGTTCGGGAGGTATCAGTTGCACGCAGGCATCTGCTGCTGCGAATTGGCACCCACCGCAAGATTTAGATGCAAACTTTCACAGAGTACGGTCCTTCCTAAGTTGGACAAGTTGCCTCTAATTTGGATTATGTGTATCAGTATTCAACAAGGGAGTTCTGGCCTAATGATGGAATACAACAAAATGTAATTAAAATTTTCATCTATATGAATTTTAAATTAAGGTGAATTGAGTCTTCAAATCGCTGGGTATGTCTTTGAAGATGTATTTTTTTAATTCTATTGGCCCAGATCTAATGACACTTTCTCATTGGTGAGCTCGTAAAATTATCCCCTGATCCTGTGACATCACTCCACTAATTCCAAAATCTTGCCTTGCATGTAATGTCAGAAAAATAATATTAACTCCCAAGGCTGTAATAAATATAATGCATCTTGCACGTTACCCTGTCTTGCAGTAAATGCCAACAAAATGATGATTCTCTCTGAGTTGCTATTGCTCCCTCGCTAAACCACAGTAACATTCTATGGAATCTTGTACCTGTATCTTTTGGTATTTATAACATTGTATTATAATTTATAAACATGTCTAGTAGACAAAATAATATGAATTGTTTAATGCAAGTACTTGAAAACTAAATAACACTTTTAAATGGCTCATTGATCAAAGAAAAAAAGCCAAAGAAGAATTGGAAATTATTTTAGACTGAAAGAAAATTAAAACATATCATAATTTGTGGTCTATTCACCTGGATTTAAATGGTCAAATTCATTAAATCATGTTACTATTTACTTAATTCATATAAATAAAAGATCCACCTAAGGGACTTTTGGATCTTAGATACACCAATAATCATTCCTACAGCCTGCCCAGCACAGCGGGTTCCTGGGACTAGCATGTGCCGTGGGGCTAGTATATTTGGAATTCCACCTAGTAATCACCTACATACCTAGAGGCTACTTTCCTAAGCTATCCCTTTATTCCTGTGATGGTATAGCCTTCCTGAGAATATAGGTCACCTTTAGATACTCAAAATAAAAATCCCTATTTTGTAGGCTGACGACTTTTGAAGATGAAAAGCCGACATTATCACTCTGTATCAGGGATGACTAGGAAGCGCCCATTCCACGTAAGTGCAAGGGTCTGGGTAAAACCCTCTGAACATTGTTATTCTGCCTGCATTCAAAGCAACACTGTTTACTTCAGGATTTATCTGTGAGATATAAGTGTTTCCTCTGGAAAAATTTACAACAAGGGCTACAAGATGAACAAGAACAACAAAACCAATCCTGGAAAAGAAAAACGAACTTAGATAGGTCATATCTGAGAAACCACAAGCCACCAAACTTTTATGTGTGTTTAGTTAATGTATTTATTGATGACCTGCTTATCCTAAAAATTGTGCTTCCCCTGGAGTAGCTAAAACCTGTTGGAATGAATATATATAAGGGGAGGGAGGTGTGTGCTATTTTCAGTAGCTGCTCTAATAGTCATACGCACGGGCACTTGCAATAAAAACCCATTGAAAAGTAACACACTTGTGTGTGTGCGTAGTTTGGACGAGAAGTATATGAGGTTGGAAAGGTCAAATTTTGGTGAGAAAGTGTTTATAGGTAGAGAAAACATCATGAGCAAAGAAACAGAAATAAGAGACTCTGTCTCAAGCATGGAAAAACAATCACCACATGTCCTCACTATAAAATCGGAACTAACCAATGAGCACACACCTGCACAGAGGGAAATAAAACTCAGTGGAAAGCAATCGCTGGGAGGTCAGGGCAGGGAATAAACCAACCTCATGGGTGCTATGAACACTATTTGGGTGACAGACACACCTATAGCCAGGACACAAGCATCACAAAAACGATCCACGTAACCTAAAGCATTTGTACCTCCTTAATACTTTGCAATAAATTTAAAAAAAGAAGAAGAAGAAGAGACTGACACTGTTGAGATTTAATATCCTCATTTAAAGAGTGGAGAACAATATGGGAAGGAGGTGAGTAGGAAGTTGTTCATGGAAGACATTTTCTCCCCTGACGAGTTAAGCTTTATTCCATAGGGAGTGAGTGTTTGTCTTGGGAAAGGGTGGGTGAGCGAGGGCAGGCAGGAAACAGAAGCCAGCCCACAAGATGGGTGGAGGATTGTAATGAAGAAAGTAAGCAGCATGGCAGCTTTCCATTTCAGATATGTATTTGCGAAAAACAATACTGAGGACAAAACGACAGCTAAAAGCTCAAACGAGGGTCTAGGTGAGAGAAGGTAAAGTAAGGAGGGATGAAGACAGTGGCAGTAGGGATAAGTAAAAGATAATGAGACAGGAAAACAATTAAGAAATAAAGATTGATAACTGATTGGCTGTGGATCAGGTGAAAAAGCCAAATCACATATAAACTTAAGGTCTGGGGATTGGTAACGAGGCAGACGGCGGTGCTTCCGATCCAAACACGGAGCTGTCTCCGCCCCGACATCACAATAAGGACGATGCGTGTTCTGTTCACCATTCTGTCCCTGGCTGAGAAAGGGTTCTCAGTAAAACTGTGTTGAATGATGAAACACGAGCAGCACATTGGGAGTGGAAGGCAATGGACTTGACTAAACGATCGAGTTTGACATTCTTGTGGAGCATCCATGCAGGAAAACCTCACTTAAGTTAGAAAAAAAATTAGTTTCTAAACCAAGAGAATTTGAAATGTGACAAAGCCTAACTCCATTATTGGGGAATGTTTTATAGATCTTCACAGTGGCATCCCTCCCCCACGATCTCCGTGGGGTCCGGGACACAAGTGCAGATGGAACTCCATATACCATGAATCTAAATATTTGAAAGTTATGAAATTAAACTAACACATTGTTGAAGCATATGTTCTAGCCTCCGGTGTTGGCAAATATACCGTTATGATGACAGGCTTGAATAAAGAATTCCCAGGATCCTTGAAATTTCTAACAGGAACGCGGAGAACTAGCCAGGAGCCCCTGGGTCATGGTCCGCCTTCCTCTTTCTGCACTGAGTGCTGTCCCCACGGCGATGCCACACGGGTGGAAGATCCATCTGCTCCCTGCAAACCTGTGTCCCGTGGAAACACTAACGCCCAAGGATGTGCACACCTGCTGCGCAGGCCGCCCTGGAAAAGGTGGACTTGAGGAGGACGATTCCACAGACACTGGTAGATCAGAGAATTCCAGAACCCCTGCTGCCCAGAGCTGGGCCTAGAAGGGGATGAGAACAGAGCAGACCCTAGAAAGGGCTCCCTCTTGCCTCAGTCTAAGAGCAAACTGCATAGTGGAGCACCCAAAGGTGGTAGATAAATAAGAATCAAATGCTTAGACTGCAGAGGGAGAAAGAAATGAAGTAGACAGATGAGAAAAGCAAAATGACAAGCCCTTAAAAGACAGACAGAATTGACGTCGCAGTTTTTGTGAAGCCAAGCTAGCCTTTTTGCATTTCATTTCCATGTGGCTCTTTTCTGGTTTTATGTTCTTTTCCAGATAATTTGAGTTGGTTTCTGTTCCTCGTGATCAAATAATCCAAGAGTAAGAAAAGATAGTCATGAAGGCCGTGAGACTGCCCAGGGAAGGAACACAGAATGCAAAATGGGCAGAGAATATAACCTGTTGTTTCATCAATTTGAACGGACCTATCATATCAGGGACATGGTGCAGAAGAAGGAATCAAAGACCAGAACAGAGATTTACTAACTTTACCAGCTTTCCTTAAACTGTTTCCATTCCCCGTTTTGTTATCTTAGGTATTGTAACAGAATCCACAGGAATCAAAAAGTTCATCTCTCTGATATAAGTTGGCTAGAGCACAATCATTGCCCGTTCTCCCAATTGCAGCATTTTAAAACGGTTGTACTCTATTTCTGCACTCCTGGAGAAGCAGATACCCGACTTTGTTAAACACCGTTCACACACCAAACTTGCACATAAATTAAACCCACTCTAACAAGGGTCTGTGCTGATGAATGTGTAAGAAGAAAGTCAAGAAGCAAACAAACAGAAGCAAAAAGTACGGCTTCTCAGTCCCACCAAGACTTCTATCTCGAGAATTCAGCAGATGATAAAAAATGAGAAACAGAATTACTGTGGCAAAGAGAAGTCGCCTTGGCTGTTGGGAGAGGAAGAACAAAAAGAAAAGGAAAACAAAGCAAAGAATCGCATTGCTTGGGTAAATAAGTTTTCACATTTCCAAGAAACAGACACAAGTCATTCTGTGGAAGCTAGTGCATAATGAGCCAAACTTCCATAACAATCACCGGAAAACGCAAAGGGTGCCGCTGGAGTCCTTGCGCTGAGGGAGTAAATTGTACAAACAGAATGGGAAAAAGTAAATTGTAAAAGGGCAATGTCTGTCCTGAGACCAAATAAGCCACTGACAGATGAAGAAATTCGCTTCAACCTAATCATGGGGCCTAAGTGCTAAACAGAAAAGAAGCCAAGAGGCCTCTTTGCAATCAGTGCACCAGAGAACAAAGGAAAGCGACGTTGCAGGAGCCTGCCTATCACAGAGTCCTTCCACGTGAAATGGCAAATGCGCAGGGACAAAGAATAAATAAATACTAGTCAATCTTCGTCTGAGAGAGGAGAATGTGTATGAAAGAATGAAAAAATTATGTATGTATTAGGAATAGCGTGAACTCAATGTATGTAAAATGGAAAACAGTTCAGAGAATGTCCTGGCTGTCATGTCATCCTGTCTTCTCATTTTACACCTGAGGAAACTGAGAAACAGAGTCCGTGTTATCTTACAAAAGGGATTCCTCACTCTCAGTCACGGCAACATAAAATAACGGGGCAATGCCCACAATGAGCCCGAGGGTGATTTTAAATGTCCGTTGTAAACAAACAAAAACAATAAAACACATAAGTGAAAGGTACAGATCTTTTCCCTCTCGAAATTAGCTTACTAAAGTGTTTATCCCCTCAAGAAAAGAATGTCTTAATTCTTTAATTAAAAGGTATTTATTTAGCATGGGGAAAATATCATGAAATTAAAAAAAGTAAAAGACATGTAAAATGTTTAAAAATTATTTCTTTTGGTTCATAACAAACACCAACTTTAAGGTTGACACTGAATATCTATAATATAAACATTAAAAATATGTTATATTATATTTTTATAATTTCATTTTATGATGCCTACATGCTATAGACTGAACGAATGTCCTTCCCCCAAGACATCTGATATGTTGAAATCCTTACTCCCAGGGCAGGCCCTTGTCAGGCTATTAGGTCGGGAAGGCAGAGCCCTCCTTAGCATTCTTACAAAAGAGGCCCCAGGGGGCCCCCTCGTCCCTTCTGCAGCAGGGACGCAGCAAGAGCTAAGGAAGACGAGAGGCGTCTATAAACCAAGCAGAGCACCTTCACCAGACACCAGATCTGCTGACGACAACATTTCATTCACAGATGACTCCCTGGTCTCCCGCACTATCATAAAAACCTGTGTGTTTTCCAGCACCACCAAGGAAAACACTTCAGAATGGAACGATTGCTTTATGTTGCTGGAAATTGTACAGTGAATTATTTGGTATTATGTGTGGAATTACTCTGGGTCCTTCAAAAATCTATTTCTGAAATATGCAAGTAAAGCACCTCTACAACCCATTCTAAAGCCGTTTTGCCGATTCTCCATAAATCTCAGAGAACACATTGCTGTGAGGGACGACCATGCCACCCAGCACCACCTGTAGGCCTTGTTAGGAAGGGAGACATCCCTCCACCAACTAAGTGTGTCTCAGATGCTGAAGTCGCAGGTGCCTGGCCCCTCCGCCTGCGGCTCAGACCGCCACCTTCGCCATTCCCTTGGAGCTGCTTGTGCTGTTGATACAGTCCCTCAACCCAGGGAGGCTTGGAGATAGCAGGGTGTCACGAGACCAAAACAAAACAGACCTGAAATAGTACAAAACCAAGAATGTATATCGCTGAGGTGGACGCAAACACCTCAAAAAAAATGCCATAAATGTTTTCAGATTTTACAGAAACATGAATAGGAAATAGGAATTGAGTTGCTAGCAGTGACTAACTAGAAAAAAGTACAGATTGGATGAATGACACAGAGAGGTGATTCTCTGTCAAGACAATAATCTCTTGAAATGACCTTAAAAATCATTACAAAACAACATAAATATTTTTTTTAAGAAAGCTCAGAAGACAATCTGAGAACAAAGCACGCGAGGCGTCTGGGGCGCGGGGCACACGGAGAGCCAGACGGCGCGGTTCAGAGCCCGTGTGGTGGGTCACCAAACGCTTACGCACCTGCTGCTCCCGAGTGATGTCATGTGTCACACTGCTCGGCACTGTGGAAGGGACAAAACGAGAACGCGAGGGGACAATGTTGTGAGACCTTATAAACCAATATTTTAATCGTTGCTTAAGCAAATGGATAACAAACCTTACTCATTTCGGAATCAGATTATAATAATGCGGGACAGGTGTGGTAAGCCCTTGTCGGTGCATCAGCAGGGACTGCTTTTAGCTTCCAACCCAATCAGCCCTCTCAGGGGAAACTGCGCTTTCTCGTAAAAGTGGAATTTCCTCGGCTGAGTTATCCCCCGGAGAGGCAGAGCTCTCTCTTTATTATGGGCATATATTACAGTGAAGATGCAGTCTCGAAAATTTTATTCTGGGAACAAAAGGCTGAAAACTCACATACAGACTAGAGAAGCTGAGAAGTGCAGCCTCTGTGTGCTTGTTACAGAATCCCGCACGCCGGGAATTGTGAGACTGGGAGGTTTCATGCGGGACCCACAGAAAGAACATCACTTCCGAGACACAATATTCACCGGGATTTCACACGGGATCAATGCATTTTCTACACACAAAAACAAACCAATGTGTTTTTGCAAGTGATAGTTATTTTCCCATCAATTTCCCAAGAGTTTATTCATGTTCATGGACTCTCTTTGCTAAATAAAGGGATGGCACCATTTTTATTTTACTGTATTTTGCTTTTCTCCTTGCTTAACAAAAAATAATATGGGGATGTTCATGACATAATTAAAATATAGCCATTAATTGGTTTTACAATTTCTGTCAACATACTTGAAAATCAAGCACATTAAAATTTTATTTTTATAAAATGTTGCCTTTTCGTTAAACATGGTGAATTGAATATATGAGTTTATCTCCTAAAATCGACCACAAGGAAAGTAAAGGGGGGGAATACACCCCACAAGTCAACGAAAGTGGGAAAGGAACGGTAGCAGGACAGCGTCGAGGAAGTTCTCATGGCTGGAAAGCAGAAGGACACGTTGTCATTTACGAAGCAGACCAGAAACAGCTGAATGCTAAGCCAGCAGGAAGGAGGAAAGAAGAAAACAAGTCAATTTTTCATGACACAGAACCCTGGTACGGCTCAGGTGTTGGGAAGCCAGCTGCTTGTGCGGGCAGGGCTGTGGTGTGGACTGGAAGCAGAAGCATTTGTTGAAAGTCTGTTTAAGAAGCATCTGACTCCCAGATTCTCGACCTTTTATTGCCTCTTTACCGCTGTGACAAAGGACTAGGCTGGAGGCCACATCCACAGTTAGGGTGGGACAGACATAAAACAGGTGTGATGAAAGCCCATGCTGAAAAGTATGACCAAGTACATCACTGCCCCTTTTTGGCTCCCAGAATGCCCAGAGTAAGGCTTATGTGCTTCCCCGCGAGAGACCAAATTACTTTCTGCGGAACCTGCCAGCCCAAGAGAACAACCTGTATGTAGATGTTGATATCTGGTCACTCAGGAACAATGTCCGCAAGACAGAGAGAGAGAAGAAAGAAAGAGAAAGGAAGGAAGGGAGGGAGAGAGGAAGGACGTAGGTAGGTGGGAGGTGACGTATGTTGTGTGCTGCTGTACCCTGTGTTAACCCACTTCACTGGGCCAGTGCACCATCCCCGAGCTGGTGGACGCTAAGGGCACCCATCTGTCTCCTCCTCAGGAGAATTGTCCTGGAAAGAGAGAGTTACCGTGTCCCACAAGTTTCAAACTCCACACCTGCCCGCTCCCGGTGCTAGTAACTGACTGCTCGAGGTACCTGCCCCCGCTCTCCCCTCTGGGCCAGGTAAAGCTCGACCCCAGTTGAAAGGCCACATCCTTGCTTGTTCTCTGACTCACGCCCGTGCCCGGCTCACGCCTCTCCTCAGCACTCTCACTCAGTGAACTAAATTCGTCCAATCTCTTTCTCAGGCTCTGTTTCTAGGAAACTTGAACTAAGACCTTATTTGATCAATTTAAATCCTTTGAGATGAGCGTCACCTCTCTGAAAGTTTGGGAATAGGTTCTTAGGAAAACGACAGTACAAAAAGAGGCAATTATTAAACCACAAGGAAAACAACTTGTATAAGAAAGAAAATAAGTCAGTTGATTACACCATACTGACTCCACTATGGGTAAATGGAAAATATTCATTTAATTTAAATATATGAGATAACCTTATTGAGAGGATAGAGAAGAAAATATTTGCATGGGTGCTAGGGGCACAGGCATGAGAAAAGCAAACCGGTTTCCCATATGAATAAGTTAATAAATAATCCCTAAAAAACATGATAGTTATCCAGAAGTAAGAAGGTATTAATAAGTGTCAAAAGAAAGTGCTAAAGATTTGAAAGTGACTTCCTTGGGAGAGCAAAAAACATAAGGCAAAGGAATTTTCTTTTAATTATAAGTTTTATAGAACTAGTTGACTTTTAAAACTTTACACAATGTAAATTCATATTCAGTATCCTTATGTATATGAAAAAGCACATACTAATTTTAGAAAATTCAAGAAAGAATAAAGAAGAATATAAAAAATAATCTATAGCCTCAATACCCAGAGATAATATTTTTAACATTTTTGTTATGATCTGTCCCGTCTTTTTCCTTTGGTTATTTCATCCGTCGCAATTTTAATTTTTCCATATATGCAATTTTCTTGTATCTAATATTATATCAGATGCTTTCACTAACACTATTAATACTGTGCTTCTATAAGCATAATTTTGTTCATAAAGTATTTCATCAGATAAATTTTATAATGTAAGGTAACCATTCCCTTCTTTCGCATATTTACAGAATTTCCTATACTTCTCTATAAGTAATGTTGTGATGCACATTTATGAGCATAAAACATGTTGTATATTTCTGACTATTCATCATAGGTTTTACCGTGCAGGTATCCAATGACTATTATGCCTACGTCTCTCAATTTGTAGGAGTTTCACACCTGAAATCAGTTCAACAAAATTTTGCCCCAATAAACCGATTTAGAGGTACGGTAGGTTTCATTACAATGAAACGTTATCTGTGTAAATGATTTTCCAGTTATTAAGTTTTAGGAATCGCCATCTCCCTCTGGGAAGCTTTCCACTTTCCAGCACAACTCCAAGCTCTCCCCAGTGAGCACTAAACCAAATAAGTTATTCATTTTTCTTGCTGCATTTGCCTCTTCTGTCATTGAGTTCTTTTCAGTCTCTCTCTGGGGGCTTATAATCTTCCCTTCTTGTCTTCTCACTTCACATATATTTATGAAACTGCCCATTTTTCTTCACAAAACATGCATTCTTTTTGAAGGTCTTCCTATGATTTATTTGATTATGTGTGCCTTTGTCCTACATGGATAATATTGACTTAGATTTCTTATCTTCTAGGCCTTTTAAAAATTTTGTGAAACCTTCACGTTTTTACCTAGATATCAATCTTGTTCACTTTCTTCTTCAGCTGATGTTTACTAATGACGCCCACATTGTTTAACTCCCAAGGAGTGAATAGCAGCAGCAGGCTGAGCCCTACTATATGCCAGGCCTCTTTCCTTCACTGCAGACCTGTACCTTAGGCACTGGTGGATTATTCCATTTTACTCCAGAGGAAACAATCGCCAGTGGTGATGCGAAACGTTTAGACCCACTAACTGCTGGAGGTAAAGGGAGGCTTCCCATGCCTCTCCCCAGAAAGTGAAGATGAGAAAGTTAGCCAGTGGTGTTTACTTATGGGTTAGTTTTAAATAACCAAATTGAGTAAAACCAGTTTGTGTCAATTAACGTCTAATTCGAATTTCTGCACTTCTTTTTAGCAGATAAAACCAAGTGAAGTCAAAATGTTTCTTTCTATTCTATGCTTAAGTGCTGTTTTTTTCCCCACTGTGTGAGTTAAAACTTTGTGGGGACCAACGAGCAGCACCTTGGCAACCAAAACACTGACCACGGACGGGATCCTGACTCCACGACATCCGAACGTACGGCTTCTGGGGGGAAGTAAGCCTTGGAAAAACTGTTCACAAATTACAAAAGTCCATCTCTAGTATTGGGGACAATTATTTAAAAAGCAAGATCTAGTTAAACATCATTGCTTTTACGGTGTGATCCATTTATACCTAAAATTATGCTGATATTTCTAAGAAATAATGGACATGTACTTATTTTAATTTTTGTTCATTATTTGATATTGCCAAATATTTAAAGACTTGAGTGATTGACCTTCATAACGTGCCACTCTAACGTAGAGGCTCCAGTACTGCTGGTGACCTAACGCCCTTCTCATCCTTCCCTGCTAGGAAGAGGTGCGCCTGGGTCAGCCAGGTGTACAGAGCGCGTGAATCAGGACCACAAACAGCAACCCTTCGTTCTCACTCCTTTTCTCATATTGGCCGCAATCCCAGCCTCTTTCTAGTCTGACCTATATTAACCCTGGAAATCCTTCAAGTGATCGGGTCACGAAACCCTTCCGTTTCTTTGTCTATGTTCATAAGCAAGTGGACCGAACAGAGCTTTCAGGCTTTTAGGAAACATACTCAGCCACAGTTTCCCGTTTATTTCTGAACGTTTGCTGGAATCTGTATTTTTGCATCTGTGTCCTGGATTTTCTTCCCTCCCTTTTATCTTCTCGACATCTGCTGCGTTCCAGGCCGCACCACATTTCGAAGCTCTCTTTTCTGTGCCTCTTTATTCCCAGGCCCTTTGCATGTATCCCGCTCCTATGCCAAGCTTCTTGCCAGGTGTTCCGTGTCGACCCGTGTTCTTCCCTCCCTGAGTCAGCACCCGCCTTCACTGCAGGCTCGCCCCTTTCTCCGGAGATGCTGATGGTGTCAGCCGCAACCCTTCCCCGGTTCCTGCCAGCTCCAGCAGATCAGATCTTTTTTTAAGTGATTTTTCTATTCGATACACTTAGCACACACTTGATGCAAAACTACAATTCCCCAGCTCAGCTACTTCCCTTTTATACCAACACCAAGATTACAGTTATTCTCCGCCCACGTCTGCTACTGTTGCTAAATCACACAGCACAGTGTTGGTCCTGGTCCTCCAAGAAGGGAATGACCCCCTCTAAAGGCTGAAAGGAAGGAGGCAGGAGTGGCGGAGCCTCAGCCCGGGATGCCCGTCTGACCACTGTGAAGGGAAAGGTGGGAGGAAGAAGGATTCGGTGTGAAGTTCTCAGACTGCAGCTAAGTTTTAGAAACCTGCTGGCCAGACTGCTGGGGATCTGTCAAGCTGGAGTCCCCCACTAGAGGAGCTGCGCGTCACAGGAATGGGCTGGCGCTGGTCTCCCCACTGGGCTGGGAGGATCCTGGGGAACCATGGCTTTGGCACAAACTCTGGTTGCATCTAGGCGGGCAGCAGCTGGGTTGCTGGTCCGCTGTGCTCCCAGCGCAAGGCTCTGCAAGTGCAGTGTCTTCGTGGCAGCATTCTTATGGCCACAGCAGCCCCCCAGTATTTCATCCACATGGTGACATGTTCTGGGCTTTGCTGCGTTAGTCCATGCGTTTATGTTTTCCTTCTTTGGGCCCTCCCTGCTGTGCTCTGTGCCCCTGCCTCTCACACCGACCCACAGCTCTGGTAGGGAGGAGGAGGCTTACGAGAGAGAGCTGCCAGTGCCTGCCTTTTGTCACTGGATCCTAGACGTGGACTGACCCTTTCCTTAGTTCTAACACAGAAGAAAATATTTGTAACTTCCGATGAGACTTTTTTAAAGTTTACGTTAATTTGCATGGAAGAATTGCAGCACAGTCTTGTAAGTAGCAGTACCCGTGGCCACTCTCAAGCCCACAGGCGCTGGCCAGTCCCCCTCCAGATTGTCCCTCGTACTTAGCTACGTAGAGCACTGCCTTTGCCTCGGTCTCCATCTGCCCCTTTGCGAAGGGGACCCATGTAACCCGACCACCAGGAGTGCTCTCAAGGAAAGCCACCCTCAGAATCACGCCTCCGTAACCAGGACCAAAGATTGGTCCCAGCCCCAGGCCCCGGATTTTCCTCATCGTGGGATCACAGACAGTGGGGATTTACTGCCCATGATCCGGGCATATCCGTGCACTCTCACCTAGCGGCGCCAAAATCACAGTTATCCCAGAACATAACATTCTGGCATCGCTGCACCCCACAGAGTCTTGGCTGCTCACTTCGCCTTCACGTGCCAGTCTTTCCTGGCACCGTAAAAGTTGAGCTTCCACTGCCCCGGTCTCCCCGCAGCCTTCTAGAACAGCACCGTCTAGCTCCTGTCGGTGAATTTTCAGACAAGAACAAACACAGTAAGCAACTCTTTAAAGCGAAGTAAAGTCTAAATCCACATAGAGGAAAAGGATTATTTTTTTCTCACAATCAGAGACCCTGTAAAGACAGAGTTCTGTCTCAGCCACACACGGCGGTGTGGAGTCCTAGACGCACCACTTCCCTCCTCAGTCGAGAAACCTCTTGGCTAAAGTTAACGGCGACTTCAAAATTTTCTCCAAAGAACAATATGAGCCTTACTTTGCGTCTGTGAGGGATCCTTGTAGGTGGTTACTAAAAACAGTGAGGCAGAATGTCCAGTGGAGGGATTTAAGTTCTGACCTCAGAGAGTAAAATACTTACAGCTTTGAAATGTCATCATTTCCCAGATATTACCAGTTCCATAGAAAGCTACAAAGTGTCTGAAGTTTCAGCCAGGGAACTCTTTACCGATACAATCATTAAACCCACCATCATTGAAATACAAAGTACCCTGTTGTTTTCTTCTGTGAGGCTGCACAGTGCAAACTCCCTACGACCCCTCCTGTCACCCCCTCCGCTCTCTCACTCCTGACGTCCCAGCAACGTGGGAAGTGCTCTTTGTGGAGGAGTCTCGAACCAATTACATTCCAAATCCAATTATTCCGATTCTAAATATCAATAAATTGCTTACACTTAATAACCTTAGGTGTTAGAAAATCTCCTCCCTTATCTAACCAAATATGTTTCCCATCGACCTTAATTCTGCCCTCTAGGAACACACAAATGGTCTGATCTTCCAAATACCTGACGACATCTGTCATTTTTTTTCTCTCCATGTTAACAGACCCTTTCCTTTAACATTTCTCCTATTATGTGGTGTGTGAGATTTTTTTAAACAACGAGGACTTGGTTAACACAAAATCTTACATGTTTCCCACTATGTATTACATATAGGACCTGGGGGACATTTTTAAGCCTGATTTTTACATCCTTAGTGTGTAGACATGGAGATATTAGTTCCTACTCCATACGGCACTTATGAAATGTAATGGAGATTATGCAGTTAATTTATATAACACACTACTTGGCACATAATATTAGCTATCGTTATTATCTTGGGCACTGCAGTCTGGATAACCTTTAGTTTGTAGCTGTCTTTAAATAAGGTATTCTAATCTGAGCAAATTCTCAATAGGCAATCTGGCAGGCACCACTCTGTTATTAATGTAATCCAGCTGTATTCTTTGTCAATAATTTGTCAATAATTCTTTGTCAATTATTTGCATATTTTTTTCACATTCAGCTAAACCAACGCTTCTCTCTAAGGAGTGTACTATACGCCCCTTCTTTAAATCCCAATCGTTGTTTAGTATCTCCCAGTGATTAACAAGTCAGTGTGGAAGCAGAAAGTTCAGCAATGAGATGGTGAAGACATAATCTCTGACTGCTGGATGCTGACCAGGTAGAAAGGTGTATAGACACGTAAACCAACAGCTGTGTTATGTCGGAATATGGATAGAGTTATGAAAGAAATATGTAAAAGGTGTCACCAAAAAAAAACGAGATAATTACCAATCAGTTTTGCCTGGGCTGATGTAAGGGAAGGTTCTGTTGAGGAGGTATCTGATAGAAGTCCTGACATACCCATTCATTCATTCATCTCTCCATAGCCCGTTCACTTATTCAGTCAGTCTTTGTTCAGTGGTTGCTATCTTCCAGGCACTAAGCTCAATCTCGTATTTGCTGCCAACGGTACCGTGATAAACACATGGCCTTTTCCCCAGAGAGTAAACTGTCTCATAGGAGAGACAGATAAACAACCTTGTAGACACCGTGGTTAGTGCCATGAAGTACAGTCTGTTAACAGAACACATTAACCTGGTTCTAAGAGAAGGTTCAGTTGTAAATCTGAGTAAGTTTGCTAGGTTTAGCAAATAAAAATACAGGTTGCCCATTTAAATTTGAATTTTAGATAAACAACAAATAATTTTTAGTATAAATATGTTTTGT
Organism: Cheirogaleus medius; assembly: GCA_008086735.1. Lineage (NCBI taxonomy): Eukaryota > Metazoa > Chordata > Mammalia > Primates > Cheirogaleidae > Cheirogaleus > Cheirogaleus medius. The sequence continues at coordinate 41,192,536 of VBSM01000483.1, forward strand.
GCAATATTTGGGACATACTTATACTAAAAAGTTAATTGGTATCGATGTAAAATTTAAATGGGTGCTGTGTGTTTTATTTGGCAACCCTAAATCTGAGGGATGAGTTGCACGGAAGTTGTCCCGTGCCTAGGACGTGTGTGGTGGGGCAGAGGGTGTGGGGGATCACAGGAGATAGAGGAAATGACACCTAAAAGGGCTGGAGTGACTCAGCACCCCGTGCAGCAGACTGAAGAGAGACGAGCCCAGAAAGACGATGGAGTATTGCAAACCATGTTAAGGAGTCTGAACTCTACTCCTCAAAACAGCTAACTGCTATTTGAGGAGTTTCGGCGGAAGACTGACATAATCAGTTTGCATACTTCAAAGATCGCTCTGGTTGCGTTGTGAAGAGTGGATTCAGGGAAACAGATCTGTAGGCAGAGAGAAGGACTCAGTCTAGAAGGGAAGAAACGTAGAACGCAGCCGTCTTAGCAGAGAGGAGGAGTCCGCACAGCTCCTTAAAGACAGACGCTGTGAAACTCAGAGCACATTCAGGGAACTGCCTGGACTGCAAGGCGCAGGGTGGAAGGAAATTAAACTGGAAAGGAGGTCTGAAGCCAATATTCCAGGGGGCTTATGTGGTAAAGCCTTTAGACTTAATCCCTGGAAAGCGGTTAAAAGATTTTGAAGGGATTACTATTATCCAATTTATCACTTTGAGAAAATGGGCAGGTTAGCCTGGTATTCTCACAAATACCAGGTGCAAAAAGTCAGTAAGGATTCCGCTGTGAGGAGAAAACAAGATCAAGTTAGAGAAGAAATAATTAATGTGCTCTGATTCTAATCAAATGATTTAAGATCAAAAATACGTGTTAAAATTGACCTTCTATCTCATTCTGTAGAGACAGAAGGTTTACCGTGTCCAGATTGGTATTCCGAGCACAAATGAAGCCCAGGACAGAGCCGTGTAAGAACAGGGTTATGCTAAGACTTGTAAACATTTTATTCTTCGACCCTGTGTTCTTAGATCCCTCCTAATCATCACCGTCATCATTTCATCATCTCATTAGCACTAACCTTTGTATAGTGCGTTACTACGCTCCAGCCAGGAATACTCACAGCAACCTTAGGAGGGAGGTATTGTTTTTGTTCTCATTTTACAAATAAGGAGTCAGAGGCTCACGTAAGTTTGTAGATTGTCCAAGGGCACACGGCGAGTCAGTGGCAGCGAGACTCCAAACATTGGAGATAGACTGTCACATTGAAACTCTCCGTAGATACAAGAGTTTTGTTGTCTTAAATCAGCTAAACTCTTAAGTAATGAACAGAATCCTCCCCCTAAAAATATGATTCAAATGAAATATAAAATGTCCACTAGAGAAAAAAATTAGGAAAATAAATATCCTCAATGCCTATTAGTATCACCGATTTGAGTTTGTTGTCAAAAAGAGCACTTTAGATGCTTCATAGCCAGGCTGCAATTCAACCAAGACTTTGATAAAAGCAAGATTTATTTCATCTATCATATGTTTCATCTATTTTATATATATGTATATATATGTGTATATATGTATATATATACATTTCAAAAGAAAGACATTTCAAAAGAAAGAAACAAGCGCATTTCAACATTTCAAAAGAAAGAAACAAGCGCATACAGTGCTGTGAATTTATCATCAGTACCCCGTGAGCAGATCCTCACTGAGAGGCAGGTCTGCACCAGCCTGGAGATGCAATGCAGAGGCTGGAATTGCAGCCCACGGAGAATCCCTGCTACACTTTTTTCAGCAGTCTGAACAATAAGCTGATCCCCCTGACTAAACTGGTAGATAAAATGCAAATACATCTTTGTAAATGTATCTAGGAGCTATTTTGAAAGAAAGAAAGACTCTACCTAAGATTTAAGCAAAGTTAAAGGTGGAGATAGGTAAAATATGTGCTGAGGTTGACTTTGGATTTAAAGTGTCAGGGCACTGCAGGGACAGAATAGAATGCCCAGATCCCTGCCAAAATGGGGAGGCTAATATTGTTGGTTTCCAGTGTAAAGCAAGAGCCAGACAAGAGCTTCACTCTGAATATGAGAGTAAAATCAGAATAAAAGAACTCTATATCTAGTAAATTTTATAAATGAATGAATAATAAAAATCTGTCTCATGCCTTTATACCTGTATGTGGGGAAGGGGAAAAAAGAGGATGGGAAATTCTCCCAGGAAATTAATAACCAGAGCCCATCGTGTGCGTTTCCAGGCCTCATTCACAGTGCCTGATTAATACAAAAAATGTAAAGTTAATAATTTAGCTTAAAATTTAAAGTGACAAGGCCTGCAGGTGCTTGGTAAAAACAAAAGGAGGCCCTCTGGAAGAACCTACCTCTAGCAAGCACAAGTCTAAAAGAATTCACAAATACAAAGTTCTAAAAAAAAAAGTAAATAATAGTAAAAAAAAAATCACAAAATAGACAAGAAAAAACAATAAGCAAGAATAAGCAGAAACAAACAGCAGAAATGGACCCATGAAGCCTCCAGATGTTGAATGTTTTATAAAAGAACATACTTCTGAATGTATTTTTAATATTTCTCAAGAAGTAAAAGAAACTTTATACATAAGTAAAAACAAACAATTTTGCAAGAACCAGCTGCACTTCTAGAAATGAAAATCTAGTAACTAATTAAAACTTCAGTAGATGGGCTCAGAAATAGCTAAAAGGAAATTAATACAGGGTCACAGACCAAGGCCATGGGCTAGTCACTAAGAGACAGATTTAATAGTTTATAGAACATTCTCAACCACCTCCCACCGCGTCAGCAGGGCACCAGCGCCGTAACCGTGGATTAGGGCTGAACACACAGATTTAAGGAGACAAAAACAAGAACACTAGAGGCATTTGAAGCCTCTGGCACTTACAAATCCACCAACATTAGACACAGCCTAACTTCTAGCCAGATTAACATAAAATCCCACAGTGAAGGCTTTTTCCTCAGTTTCTATTATCCAATACATCTGTCAGCTTTCTCCAAAAAAAAATTGACAGCTAGAAAAAATGCAGCATGAAGAGACAGAGCAAGCACTGGAATCGGACTCAGCTGACACAGGCATTGGAGTTATGAGACGAGGAATTTTAAGTAACTGTATTTAATAATTTAAGTGTTCTAGTGGGTAGACTAGACGCCACGCATGGGCAGACAGATGGGCAATGCAAGCAGAGAGATGGAGGCTCTAATTTAAAAAATCAAACCAAAATTCTAGAAATCAAGAACACTGTAACAGAAATAAAGAATGCTTTTGATGTTCATCAGCAGACTGAAGATTGCCAAAGAAAGAGTCAGTGCGCTTGAAGAGATGTCAGTGGAAACTTCCCAAACTGAAATGCACAGAGAAAAAAAGAATGACAACAACAAGCAAACGGAGCACCTAAGAACTGAGAGACAATTCCAAACCTGTAACAAACACGTAATTCAAATACTGGAAGGATAAAAAGGAGAGAACTGAGCGGAAGGAATATGTGAAGGTATAATGCTGGCATTTTAAAAATTAATGACAAACACTGAACCTCCAACCCACAAAGCTAAGAGAATACCAAGCAAGGAAAATACCAAGATGTTAAAAGAAAATCTTTAGAGAAGAAAAATCATATAAGTCAGAAACTCAGATCTAAATAGAGAAAGGAGGAATGTCAGAGAAGGAACCAATCAATCTTTTACTTATTTTTTATTCTAAATTGACCTAAAAGATAGCTGTTTGTTTATATCATAGTAGTAATAGTAACAATGGGTGATTAAACATATATATAAATGACGTGAATCACAACAGTGTCGTTAGGGATGGGAAGAAGGAATTGAGAATACTCTGTTAGATATCAGCGCTACCGTGAATCTGTCATATTCTTTGAAAACAGACTTAAAATATTTGCAACTGTATATTACAAACTCCAGGGCAACCACTAAAAGAAAATTTAAAAGTTAATATAATCCATATGCTAAAAGAGGAGATGAAATGGAATTAAATATAATTCCCAATTAAAATAGAGAAGTCCAAAAAGGGTGGAGTAAAAAAAGGAAAAAATTTACAAGTGCAACAAAGAAAAAAGAGTTATGAACATGATAGATATGAATCCAATATCAATAATCATTTTAAAAAGAATAGTCTAAATGTACCAATTAAATAATGGCAATCATTGGAGTTGATAAAACCTAGACACAATGATAAACTGTTTATAAGAAAGTGATATTAAATATAAAAAATCAGGTTAAAAATAAGTGGGTGGAAAAAAAATTCTTAAAACTCAAGAAACCAAAAACCCAGTGAAAAAAATGGGCAAAAGATTTGAACTGATACATCATCAAAGGCACATGAATGATAAACAAGAACATGGACAGAGGAGCAAAATCATTAGTCACCAGTGAAATGCAAATTAAAACCATCTGAGATATCACTACGTACCCGTGAGAATGGCTAAAATAAAAATCCCTGACAACACTGAGGTGTTATTTGGCTGTAGAGCAACTCACACTCTCTCATGCGATGCTGGTGAGAATGTAAAACAGTATGGTCACTTTGTAAAACAATTTAACAGTTCATTATAAAGTTAAATGTATACCTACAATACAATCCAACAATTCCATTCCTAAATATTTACCAAAGTGAAATGAAAACCTATATTCACGTGAAAATCTATACACAAATGTTTATAGCATCTTTATTCATGGTCACCCCATAGTGTAAACAACACAAACGTCCTTCACCTGAGTGATAGATAAACATACTGTGGTACACCTGTAGAATGGAATACTACTCAGTAACAAAAATGGATGAAATATTGATACATGCAGCAACATTGATGAATCTCAAATGCGTTATATTAAGTGAATGAGGCCAGGCTCAAAGGCTATCTCCTCTATAATCCAATTAATATGACATTCTGAAATAACAAAGCTATCTGTAAAGTCAGGAAACAGATGAGCGATTGGTAAGGTCTGGGGCAGGAGGTGTAGCTGACTAACCAGTACAGAAGGGAATTTGGTGGTGAGGCAGCTCTTTGGTATCATTGTGGTGGTGCAGTGGTAACACAACCGTATGAACTATACACTAGGGTGCACTGGAAAAAGTGAATTCTGCTGTGTGTCAACTATACCTTAATAAAAATGTGTTAGTCTAGAGAAATCTCCCCAACCAGTTCATGTATCTGAACCCTTACATTGATTCTAATATTTTACATTGGAAACCAGCGGGTCAGCTCTAAATTGCTGAATGGGAGGGATTTTTGTGGGAAAGAGAAGATAAAGTCCTGTCTTTAGTACCATACAGAATGATGTGCTTATTACTAAAAATTAAGCAAACAAAGAAAAAATAAGGGGGTGGACAATTCACAAAATCCTGACAAAAGAAATAAAAGAAGTAAATGGAGAGATAGTCCACGTTCACGGGTCAGAAGACTCAGCATTGTCAAGACGCCCATTCTTCCCAACTTGACTGATAGATTCGATGTAACTCCGATCTAAATCACAGCAAGTTATTTTGTGAACAATGACAAACTGATTCTGCAGTTTATATGAAGAAGCAAAAGACCCAGAATAACCAAAATAATAATGAATAAAAAGAACAACATCATAGGATTAACACGACCTAACTAAAAAACATACTATAAGAATGCAATAATCAATATAGTGTGATATTGGCAAAAAGAATAGATAAATATATCAAAGTAACATTAAGAGAGCCCAAAAATAGACCCACATAAACATAGTGCTGTGACCATTAACAAAGGAGTAAAGGCAATGAATGGAAAAAAGATAATTTTTTTTCAACAAATAGTGCTGTTAGAACTGGACCTCTACATGCAAAAAATGCACAGAACTTACAACTTTACAGAAATGACACATAATAGATCACAGACCTAAATGTAAGATGTCAAACTATAAAACTCCTAGAAGATAACATGGGAGAAAACCTAGATGACTTTAAGTACGGTACTTTTTAGATACAACACCAAAGGCACAATCTGTAAGAGAAATAACTGATAAACTGGATTGAATTAAAATTTAAAATAACGAAAAGACAAGCCGTAGAATGGTAGAAAATATTTGCAAAAGACATGTCAGATGAAGGACTACTATCCAAAATATACAAAAAATTCTTAAAACTTGATAAGAAGATAACCTGATTATTTTTTAATTGGCAAAAGAAGGTAAAGAGATGGCAAATTAGGATATGAAAAGATGCTCCACATCACATGTCATGGGGGAGTATGGAATGTGCAAACCGAGAGCAAGCCCTGATGTAAACTGTGGACTTTGGATGATGACAATGTGTCTCCATTTGTAACAAATGTACCACTTTAAGGAGGACTTTGACAGTGGGGGTTCGGAGAATATGGGGGTTCTCTGCACTTCCTGCTCTGCTCAGTTTTGCTATGAACCTTAAGCTGCTCTAAAAAATAAAATCTATCTAAAGAGGAAAGAAAAAGAAAGGGTGAAGAAAAATATGCCATGCTAACACTTAATCAAAAGAAAGTTGGAGTAGCTGTATCAATTACAGACAAAGCTGACTTCAGAGCAAGAAATTGACCAGGGATAAAGAAAGGCACTGCGTGATGGTAACAGGGTAAATTCTCCAGGAGGGCGTAACAATCCTTAGTACATATACACCTACCAGCAGAACATCAGAACAGGTGAGGCTAAAATGATTCTCCTATGGCAGTCAGCGACTCCCTTGTAGTTAAAACCAGTGTGTTGAAAGTGAACTACACTAGAAATGTAATGATGAAGTAACTTTGATTTTTTCCCCCATTTCTCCTATAAACCTACTTTATGGAGCTAGATCGCCTTCCCTCTCTGTCTTTCACTTCAGACAGCCCCAAAGAGTTAGTAATTAACATGTCCAGCCCAGGGGAATAATGAAAACTGTGAAATTTTAAGAATATTTCCCTTCTGCAAGCCTCACCTGCTGTCTGTGGGAAGGCTAGCAATGAAAAAAAAGACCCTGCTGGCTTTTCTTCCTGATCCCTGTGTGGTTTCTGGCATCTCCAGGACTGGGGTAGGCAAAAGGATAAGAAGTAAAGGGACAGAAAAGCTCTCTGGACTGGCACCGACTGCACACTTGCTTTGACACGTGTGTTTAATGTGTACGTTTGCATTGCTCTGGCTGTTAAAGGAGTTTACCGCTGCTTGTTTTTGCGGTTTGTCTTCTCAGCTACATATACACGGCAGAAGGGCAGGCATTATATGTATCTAGCTCCAGGTTGTGTGGCTGATAATGCGTAGATGCCCAGTACATATGGATCGAATTAATAAATTAACCATTTGGTTTATGCCTGGCGCTCACTGCTGGGAAAATTTATCATATGAAATTGGGTCACATGAAAAAGGCAATACTAAAAGCTTTGTAAGCAGGATTCTGTCTTCCAATTTTGCATGTGGGTGGATTTCAAAAGTAAGTTAAAAATTATCAAGAGACCTCTGGTGGTTGTGTTATAAAACACAGTAGTAGAATTTAAACTGAATCAGAACCCAAAAGACTATTTCAAAGACCTTTTGGGTTTCAGAGAAGTAAGAACTGGCTTTGGGGAACATTAAGACCCAATTTTTGGTATATTGTGAAGCTACAGTATTGAAATACTTTTCAGCACAAGACCTTGAACTAAATCAGTCAAAATTTAATCTTTACGTAATATTTTCTGTCCTTTTAGGGTCTTACAATTTCAATGATAGGTAGAAGTCTCCCTGGTGCCCTCCCTTTAATGTGAACTGGGAATTAAATGAGGGTGTGTATTTCTAGTCTACTCAAAGATGACCGAGGATATATGTCAACTCTTAGGATTTTGCAATTTAAATAGTAAATGAGCTGATTCTTCACTATAAAATATTGGCTTGCAGAAAATCATAGTATTTCTCCCTTAAACAAAAGTAAAATTCTTATTAAGTCAAAATACTTTCAACTGTCTTTACTCATTTATTTAATTTGTTATTCTATAATAAAATCAAATTAGATTAGTTAGGCTTTACTGAGTCTCCAGAAAACCATGCAGGTCACTGCCTTGGCTGTTTGTAAGCATGTGATGTAGTAGCTAATAATTTGCTTCCGTCTCTCTCAAAGGCAGGAAGTGAAACCGTCACTCCTGTAGTTCCCAGGGTGCTGGTATCTGGAAGGCGGGCACTGGTCTGATGCAGTTTGAAATGTGCTCAAGATCACAACGCCTCTGTCCTTATAGACCTCAGGATATCGTATGCCTTTTTCTCTGTTCTTACCTTAGCTGCTCAATCATCCAGCCCGTATTGTTACTTCCACTGATTTTCAGTAACCACCGAATTTGCTTCTGTGGACTGAAGTTAAAAAGAAAGGAAATCATTAAGTCTCCATTGTTTTCGTCCCACTAATTTTACCTCTATAAGTTCAACTTTCTATTCCTAGCTCATGAGTAGATTTTGTCATAATAGTGTTTTATTCATAATACATTCAAACGTGTGTCTTTTCATTTCTTTTTAGTACTCTGACCAGATACATACGATTCTAGGAAGAGCCAAAGTAGGTTTATTCTTAAAAGTGAAAATACAACTGGATATTAAGTAAAGGAGAAAAGGGTACAAAGTTATAAAAAATACAAAATTGGGAAAAATTTCTAATAATCATATCCAACTTCCAAATAGTCTGTTATTACCAAACATGGCAGCCGTCACTAAATCGTCACTCTGGGGGGAGATGTGTTGGGGGAGGGGATGTGGGTAATCTCTGTACCCTCTGCTCAGTATTGCTATGAACCTAAAACTTCTCCAAAAATAAAGTCTATTTAAAAAGTTTAGTAAGAGAGAAAATTATTGTGAGATTAGATTTTTACTTTATCTCTGTAATTAATAGTATTAAGAACAAAGACAGAAATTGCAATGAAACTACACAAAGCAATGTCAGAGTTATTTTCATCTGACAAGTTGTGATAGTGCTACAGACCAAAAAAAAAATAGAAACAAGTTCTTTTTTGTTGTTGTTTAGTGACTCAAGTAGTTGATCACATGCATTGCCTTTGGAAATGCCTAAACTGTGTCTTTCCCATTAATCTTTAATCCCATAGACATTTCAGGGTAAACTTAATCAGCACGCTTCTGATTTATCGTAACTGAAGTCACTGAAGTGTTGTTTCTAAAAAGTTCATGACAAATGAGTTTTTCAGACCACTTTAAAATACTTTCAAGACCTTGTCTTTAGAGCCAAAAAAGTCATGTTTCTGTAGATGTCGCTGGACTGAAATCTCAGCAAGGTAAGGTCTAACCTTAGGATACTATGAGTCTGAATGGATTTTCAACTTGAAAAAATAACTTTCTACCTCTTCTTCAGTGTTGTCCAATCGTCTCTCTCTTTCCATGAATTGGATAGTTAAGAAATTGACTTCAACTTGAAGGCTGTCCAAACACTTTCCTCTCATTTTCTTATTTTTTTCACCATTCACGTGTTAAGATGATTCTTAAAGAGAATAACTTTCTTTGACTCTTTGATTATGTTCATCTCTTTACAGTTGTACATTTCACTGATATTTGCAATTGTGCTTATATAAACACAAGTCCTGACATACTTTTTTGTCTGTCATTTCCACTTTCCTCTTACTAATTGACATAAATGAAAATGTCAACCAACATTCATATCAGAACTACACTAACCCATCAACTGCAGTGATAAGTTAACTATAAATACAAAATCCCAGCAAAAATCAATGAAAATATTCTGTGAGAATCAATTGACTATCTAGAATTTACAATAAAGAGCATTAAATATTATTGTATGCGCGTATTATATAAAGCATATGGTATTGTATGCTACGCAATCTTTATGTCAGTAAAATTCATAAGAAACTTCTGTACATATATATGTGCATACACTTTGGGGGGGGTGTGAGAATTGGCTGCTAAACATTTTTGAACCCATATCTGGAGTTGCTAAAACAGTGTGTTTGTTTCAACAATCCTCAAAGTCTCGTGTGAGGAATGCAGGCATTACAATAATAGAAATATGCACAAGGTATTTGAGAACACAGAGAAGGAAACCTAACCTACACTGTGCCCAGAGAGGACATGGGACAGGTTTTCTAGATAATCTAGTAGTATCTGAGCACGTAGGAGCTGGTCTGTGTGCTAAAATACTAGAACTCTTCCTATGGTTAACAATACCACATTGTGCACTTAAAAATGCAAGAGGGTAGATCTCACGTTAAGTGTTTTTACCACAATAAAAAAGTCAGCAGTATTCTTTATTATAATAATGGCTAAAGTAATAAGGGAAAGATGGTTTTATAGGTAACAAATCAATGACTAAAGAGCTCTGGCATGCAGAGCTATGATGATTCTGTATATGTATGCAAACGAGTGTTCATGTAGGCAATTAACAGAAAACATTGTTTAAAGAAGAATTTCAACTGCAATGTTTTTCTGAGAATATTCCTGCACAGAGAAAAGCGTGCAAAATTATACTAAAACTAGATACTGCTAGGAAGAGTAAGACATTCATTTGTAAGAAGTACCTTGGAGGCATAAAATATTAACTGACAAGATATCAAGATATTTCCCACCCACCAGATGGGCTGAGACTGTAGAATACCAATTTGGACAGCAAGCTTTCAAAACTGCCAGACAGAACAAGTGTTGAGACAGTGCAGAGAAGTTCTCTACCTCTGATGGGGAGCCAGGGAGGAGCAGAGAAAAGGCGTTTCCAAAGCTCCCAGGAACACTCCCTGGTAATAGCCCCATAAAGAGAACTTTTGTGGAATATTCCAGAAGAACTACAGAGAAAGCTGGCTTCCCTTCACTGCACACTGCCAGGGAGAGGGACTCTGAACAGGTGTTCTTACCTGTATAGAAAATGATCAAACATGCAAATATGGCTATGTCTATATGCGCTTGCGTGTGCGTGTGTGTGCATGGATGAATGCATGTGTGCGGTGTTGTAGGTAAAAGAAAAAGAAAATAAAAAATGTAGATGAATATGCCTGATACAAATTAGAATCTATGCTCTCTAAGTAATTGTCCTTAATATTTATCCCTGGATTCCTGCATTACAAAATGTATCAGTTATTTTACTTGATTCTAAGTGCTATTTTTTCCGAGTATGTATTCTTGTCTCACATTCAGCTCCGTGCTCTGTGTTTGTTGTCACTTACATAGAAATTCTTGACCCTCGGAAAACGGTGCTTCCCTTTTTGCTCTTTCTTTCATGTTTCTAGCTCCTGCATCCACTTAGTCCCTTCTGGATTCCACGCAGAAGTTCACACAAGAGGAGACACATTCTAAAAATATTTCTTCCTCTTCATCACTTCACAATAGCTCCCTTCTAATCCCTTTTCGTGTGTGACATTTGATAGCTGAGTTCTGCAGTGAAATTTCACACTGATCCTCAACATTACAATTTCTCCTGATGGTTTACCACTTTCATCTTCTCGAGGAAGAAGACACTGTCACCAAATAAGCTTGCGAATAAAGTGACTGTGTTACTTTGTCTCCTGCACAGTGTCTAGGAGTTGCATCTTTTCATCCAATCGAGAGGCATGAAAAATTATTGTACATTTCAAAAGCCAATAAAGAGTGAGAACTAAACTGAGATTCTAAAATAACAACATTTTCAACCCCTTTATGGAGGTATAAATGACATACAGAAAGCTATGCATATTTAATGTATTCAACGTGATGAGAATAAAGATAACCCCATGAAACCATTGCCACAGTCTATGCCGTAAACCTGTCAACACCTCCAAAAGATTCCTTACTCCCTCTTTATTATCCCTTTTTGTGTGATAAGAACATTTAACATAAGGTCCACCATCTTAGCAAAGTTTGAAGTATAAAATCTGTATTATTAACTATAAGTTCTATGCTGTACAGTGGGTCTGTAGGACTTATTTGTTGTGTATGATGGAGACTTTGTACCCTTTGACATAAACTTCCCAATTTCCCCCTCCCCGTAGCCCTTGGGAGCCACCATTCTTCTCTTTGCTTCTCTGAGTCTGATTATTTCAGATTCATCACATAAGGGGTGTCATGTCCTTCTGTCCCTGGCGTATCCCACTTAGCATAACGCCCTCCAGGTTTACCCACGCCGTTCGTTGCAAATGGCAGGATTGCCTTCATTATTAACGCCAAACACCATTCCATCCTATGTATAGACCACACGTCATCTGTCCGTTCGTCTGTCAATAGACATTTATTTAGGTTGCTTCTGTATCTTGGCTGTTGTGATCAATGCAGCAATCACCATAGGAGTACAGATATCTCTTCCAGATCCTAATTTCAATTCCTTGGGATATAAAACCAGAAGTGAAATTGCTGGATCGTATGGTAGTTCTATTTTTAATTTTTGAGGAACTTCCACTCTGTTTTCCACAGCGGCTGCATCAGTTTACATTCCCGCCAACAGCGTATGATGGTTTCTTCTAAAGGCAGGAATTTTATTGCATTTTAGATTAAAGTCCTATATTATAGAAAACATATAGCCAATAATAATAACATACAAAATTGCCTCTATATCCTGATTCAAAAGTAGGAAGGAGGAAATTAAGAAAAACTATAAAGATGGCTTGGGTGAAAAATCACCAATTGAAATCTTAAGTCTTTTTTTCTTCACACGAGTGCTGACCATAAAAACAACAGAGAAGGGAAGATTGTATCAGTCACGATAAACTAAGTTATGCTGCCGTGATAAACAACCTCAAACCGCCAATGGCTTAAAGCAGTGGACTGTATTAGTTTCCTATTACTGCTCTAACAAATTACTACAAACTTAGTGGCTTAAAACACCACAAATTTATTATCTTAGAATTCTGCTGTCAGGAGTCTAAGATGGGTTTCATGGACTAACATCCCTCAGGGCAAGAGTGTGCAGCATGGGTACAATGTTCACAGCAGGATTATTTGTAGTCGCCAAGAGTTATAACAACATATGTGTTCATCAGCGACAGAATGGATCAAAACTACTTCATCAATTGAAGGCTGCATAGCAAAAAAAATAAGCAAACCACAGCACAGTGTAGCAACTCAAATGAAATTCATAAAATATTATGGAGAAAAAGAAGCAGAAAATTAAAAAGAATACAATATTTTATTAATAAATATGCTCACACAAGTTCAAAAATAAGGAACGAATTTTAGGAATGCGAACATAGGAAGCAAAATGCTAAGTAAGAATGTGCTATAAAAGCCTAACGGTGAGAGATGAGGCCGTGAGTGGGGAGGGCACATAGAGGGTTGAGCTTTAGGGTTTAGGCAGAGTCTTATTCCTGGTTCTCATTTATAGCTTCTTGAGTTTTCACTTTATAGTTACTCAACTTCATGTATTATATTCTTTCGTGTGCATGCAACAGCTTACAATAAATGAAGAAAACTTCTAAACTCAAAGAAAGCCTATTCTATGTATAATATATGGTATTTTAATTTGGGGAATCAAATTATAGTCTTTCCAAAAATCATGCCATCTTTCAGAATGGCAATCTACACAGGCAAATGCAAGAGAAGTTAGTAGCATTCTGATGAATTTGTACCACTGACATCCACGTCTGATCAGAAATTACTGATTCCATTTATTTTCAATCTAGCCAAGGAGCAAAGTTGAGCTCTAAAGAGGCCAATGACAGATGATCCAGCGGTAGTTACTTCTGGTCCTGCTCAGCTCTTGAGTTCTCTTCTTCGTGAGAAGAGATTCTTATCATCACTCTTTCCAAATTGGGTGATTATCTAGGAGAGGGCAAATTTATGAGCTTCTCTCTGCCATTTAGCAAATCTGCTGATTAAACCTGCAAACCGAGCTCCAAACTTAATCCACAGGGGTAGTGTGCCTCAGCTGGATAAATAACAAAAATACCTGACAGATAATCACTCAGTGTGTAAGAGAAAATTGTATAGGAGAGTAAATTGATGTTTGAGTTTACAAGATCAGTCTAATTACCAGATTCTTAGTGTTGCAAACTGGGACCCAAAACAGTTTGATAGGCTGCCGAAGGGTTAGAAATGATGAGTCTGAATTCCAGTTCCCTGGACCCTAGCTAGTGCTTTTCCTTCCACACAACCTCCATGTCCCGTAGCAAGACTGGAGTTTCTAATACTCATAAATTTCTATACTTTTCCTTTTTGCTTTAAAACCATTTACAGAGAATCCCTCATATCCCCATTTGAAAAACCGATGCAGAGTTCGTTTTCTCAAAGGTCCGATTTCTTAATGGAGGAAAAACAATTTCATTTTATATCCATTGTCTTTGAAAATGTTAACTATTATTCTTAACTATTAACTTTAAAAACCCAGTTTAGTTACTTAATAATGAATTATCACTTTTTAAATATCTGGCAGTTAAACATCCCGAAAATTAAAAACAATCAGCTTTATTACAACTCCTGATCAGCTAATTTGAAAAAAATATATATATAAATGTGATTGAATCCTTTTAATGGTATTTGTGTTATGTATGCACACACACCATCATTCCCATTAATATATTTAACTGCAGATTTTAAAATAAAAATAATAATTTTAGTGATTGTGGTATTTCAAACCAGCTACCAGTACAGCCTGCATCTTCTCCACCAAGAGGCAGATCATGCACAATGCACAGCTGGACAAAGACTAGATCCACAAATGCAGAAAACAATACTCTTATCTCCCTATGGGTCTCGCGCTGAGAGCGAGAACAGCACCATTATGCACAGCATGCGTCTAGAAATTATGTCTGGGCATAATCAGTTAAATATTGAGTAGAAATTTGAGTACTGGAGATGGAAATGTGAGATGTATTTAAATTGACTCTGAAAACACACAAAAAAATTAGTTTGTTTCTAGGAGTCACCCCATTCTTGGAATATGAGCCTCATAAATAACACTGAAGTTGAATTTTTAAAGGTATTCTTTCTGTTCTCACTCATCGTCCTTTTCTATAAACCATCTTCTCTATAAAACTTTATATAAGTTATCCACAAATTATGCTTTGTGGGAAAATTATCCACTTTATGCTTTGGTTTAAATTTCTTGTGGTAAATTGAAAATCATCTATCAATCTCATTTCCTGTAAAACTTTGGAAAATTTTAGAGTGTATCTGGTGTTTATTATCTTAGTCACCAAGAGTGGACGTACCTGTATAACACAATGAAAGAGCTCAAATCTACAACACATGTTAAAATGAAATAGATTTTAAATGTAGCGGGCTTCAAATGTATTCTTCTAATTATAATGTACTGTAATTTATTTTCAAAAAATATAAATATTTTAAAAGTTCATAAAGAATGAAAAACTATGTTTTTTTAAAAAAAATAACAAAATAAAACACCTTAATACCACCCTCTGGAAGCAACAAATTCAGTATTTACACTTATTTCATTTCATTCTTGGAATAATAAAAATTATAGCAATACCCCTAGGAAATGAATCCTTGCTCCACGTCAGGCCGACTGTGTCCATTTCAAATACAGAGCAAGGAGAAGAAAAGGGAAGAAACCTGGCGAAGTTCCTGTCTTCATGAGGTTTATATTCCTAAAGAAGAAAATCTGAAAAATATAAATAGATAATATGATGTCAAGCAGTAATTAATACATAAAGAAAAATTAAGCAAAGTGTTAGAGAGTGACTAGAGAAGCTGTTATAGGTCAGGGTGAACTTTCCTGAAAAGTAGACGTCATAGGAGAGTTCTGAATGATCTCTAACATAAATTCTTCTGTGTTCTTGTTAGTACATGCAAATTCCTGGGGCCATTCTCCAGGAATTTTGATTCGGAAGTTTTGGTGTGGGTTCCAGTAATTTGCATTTTTTAAATGCCTCAGTTGACCTCAACTAATAACAATGCAAGTGACTGTTTTTCACCCATTGCAAAACATCATGCCTCACTGTCCAGTATTATAGCCACTAGTTACAAGTGAATAAAATTTTTATTAACTAAAATTAAAAAATCAAATTTTAATTATATAAATTTATAATCAGATTTTGATTACATAAATTTATTTAAATTAAATTCGAAATATAGTTCCTCAGTCACAATAGCCACATTTGAAGTGCTCAACCATCACATATGTCTAGAGGCTACTGTATTAGGTAATACAGATGTACACGTCCACAATTACAGAAAATTCTATTGCACAGTGTAATCTAGTAGAATCGATCTCTACTTATGTTCATTAGCTATGTAACAGGACGGGATTCAATAATGTCAAGAGGAGGGAATCATATTTCAAATCCAAGGGTTCTTTTTAATACTTTCACCAGGTAAATTTATCCTGAGAAGATTCTCCTTGGAACATTTCCAGAAATTTCTGCACATCCCATATAATTTTCATTGATCTGGTCAATCCAAAATAACTTTGTTTTTTTCAAAACTTACTTTTTATCAATTTTAACATCCCTAACAATAAAAAAGGAGAGAAACAATATGGATGGTTTATTTTTCCTTCAATCCTTTCAGTCCTGTCTAAAAATAGTAAGCTATAAAAATCTATTCTGATAAACATTTCTAAACTCAGGATGCTTAAATCTTAATATTCCCATAACAAAGTCACTTTTCATACCTGAGGCCAATTTATGGTGCTAAATAAAATTCCTGGTGAATTTGAATTTTGACATTCAAATAAAATTATTAAAGTCTAAAGTTAAACTTAGGGTCAACATGACCCGGTATTGACTATTTATGAAGTTAATCTCTACTAGATTTAAATTATGTGCATTTTTAATCTCAACCAATATACATGAGTGACCATGTCCTCCATAGCTATTATAACAGGTGAGGATAGTTGATTTTTTTCTACCTCCAATAGTGATGTCATGTAGTGAAGCAAGAACCCACCCATGAATTGAACAGATACATTTTTAAAATATAAAATCTGAACAATTGGAGGATGAAAGGGAAGATGTTACACAGCTTAAGTAATGTCGAATGGTACTGGAAAGGTCCTTCTTTATTTTTTATCATTTCTGTCTCAACTATTCATATTTCTACATGTTTCTAAAAAACCCATAGTTTTAAAATAGTTTAGTTTTAAAATCTCGTTTTTTGAAGTCCTGCAGGGACTTGACTTTTTTACTTAACTTTCCAAGTTATAATGTAGTTAATATGGTATAGATAAGGATATGATCATACAAATAGATACATATCTAAATCTCTAATTTATTTGAAAATAACAACAGATTACTATTAGAAAAGAATAAGCAACTGGTTAATTTATTACTAGAATAATAATTGGGTAAAAACCTAATAAGCAGAACTATTTAGAGACAGTGTGCCTCAGTATAAAATAACTATTACATTAATACTTTTAAATACCAATAGAAAGTATTCTGAATAAAAGGCTAACTGCTGGCAAAATGTTGTTGTTTAGAATAAATAGCTGTTTGTAGTCAGAAAAGTAGTAAGTCATTTAGATACATTATGGTTTAGTTGATTATTCTGTGACGAATACTGACTTAAAAATTTTTTTGAAAAGAATTTTCATATGCACTTAACCACCTTTAATGCCAACTTTCATTCTTATAGAACTTAATTTCACAAGATATATAAATCACAGAAAATATAATTTATAATGAAAAAAGTATTACCACCATCATGTTGCCAGAATGACAAATTCTGTTTTAACTGAGGTCATGATGTTTTGTTAATTCAAATGTTAAAGCAGACGATGAGACCAAGATGGTGGAAGACAAGATGCCATCTTTCTTCCCCTCATGATGAAACAAATATAGACAGAGACAGCCAGTCACAAAGCAAAACAACCCAGAAACAGCTTCAGGACCCATTAAAAAATCTATAGGAACACAGCAAATAAAACAAACAAAAAAACCAGAATAGAAAAGGTCACTGTTGAGAGTAACACCTCTGGGACACCAGATGGCCGGGAGTGAAGAAGAAAGGCAGAGACAATCAGTATCACCTGGAAGTGGGAACAACTGTGGTCTTCAACGCATGTTCCACAGAGAACACCAGTTTTTGCCACATAGGTAACCAACAATCATTCCTGCCAGGGAACCACAGTGAGGGAGATGGAGCTCAACCCCTCACCCCCAAGAAGTAGTTGATTTGAGCCACTTTGGGGAAGGAGCCACCGCCCGTCTCAATCCTGAATATGCCTGACCCCAGAGCTGCAGCTGTTCTGTAAGTGCCCACCCTCAGCTCCAGACTCTGTCACCACAACGGGCTACCCATGTCTCAGAAAACAGAGCCATCATCATAGTGAGTCAGTTCACACCACAGTCTCCAAGCCCAGCCCTGGTGCACGTGCCATGCTCCAGGCACTGGCTCAGCCACCATAGGGAGCTAGACCATGACGTGATTTCAGAGGTGCTCTAACTTTGCTTATGCCTAAGTTCCCATTCTTGGCTCCCTGGTGACTTTACAAGCATCTATACCTTGCATACTACTACCAACTTGTCAGCAGGGTTATCTGTAATATTGTCCCGGTCCCAAGATATAGCCCCACCATATGTGCATGTGCTTCAGGCTTCCGATTCCTGGCCACTTCACAGCCATCACTCATCAGGCACCAGTGTCATCACCACTGCAAGCAACCCAACCAGAAAGATTCAGTGCCAAGAGAGATTCCTTCAGCCACAGTTTCCATCCATGATGGAAGAAAAAGAGACCAGGAAAACCGTGGCAGCTAGGGCCACTGAAGACTCAGCAGAGCAATCCTTGCTGCCATTGCTGACATTCATAACATTGGCCACTGAGCAACTGTGCAATCTTTGTAAACATCAACCTAAGTTGAAAGAACTGCACAGAGACTAACAGCTGGCTCATTCACTGGTGCGATAACCACTGCATCCCACCCAGCAAGCACCATTGCACCCTCCCATAGGGGGAAGGCCTTTTTTCAGTAAAACTACCCTGTAAAGTCTGCAAGAGGTGACTTCTCTAACAAATGAGCATGCACCAATTTATAGGAAAAAAATGACCTATGAAAAAACAAAATGACACTATACCATCAAAACAACACAAAATTCTCCTAGTAGTTGACCCGAAAGAAATAGAAATATACAAATTTCCTGACAAAAAATTTAAAGTAATTGTTTTAAGGAAATGTAGCAAACTTCAATAAAATACTAATTAAATGAAATCAGGAAATAAATGAACAAAATTAGAAATTTGACAGAAAGAATTTAAATTATTAAGAACAAACAAACAAAAAGCAGAAATGCTGTCATTAAAAAATATAATGGATGAAATGAAAAATGCTATAGAGAGCAATAACAGAATAATTAAACAGAAGAAAGAATCTGGGAACTATAGGACAGATAATTAGTTAATTTGAAAATATACAGTCAAAGGAGGAAAAAGGAAAAGAATAAAAAGGAATAAAATGTATGGTATTCGTGGGAAAGTATAAAAGAGTAGATATTTAAGTTATCAGAGTTCAGGAGGAAGAAGAAAGTGATAAAGGAGTATCATGCTTATTTAAGTAAATGATAGCAGAAAACTTTCCAAGTGTGAAGAAAAATAAAAATATTCAGGTACCAGATGGTCAATTCAAATAAGACAACACCAAGACATACCATATTCAAACTGTCAAAAATCAAAGACAAAGAGAATATACTAAAAACAACAAGAAAAAAAAAGCAAATTATATCTATGAGAGTGCTGATATGCCAGCAACAGACTTCTCAGCAGACACCTTAGAGACCAAAAGAGAAGAGAATGATATATATTTAAAGTACTGAAGGGAAAAAACCGCCAACCAAGAATGTTGTAGCCTGTGAAGCTATGCTTTGGGAATGAAGGAGAGATAAAGACCTTCCTAGACAAAATATGAGGAGAATTATCACCACAAAACTTGTCTTACAAGAAATGACATGGTAAAAAGAGGATGAAAACAAAGTATAAACTAAGTAAACACCAATAAATCAAAATATATTAGTCACTAAAATTAAATGGACTAAAAGTTTAAAATATATATTTTCAGGTAGGATTAAAAACAAATGAAATTTGGCTTTATTCTGTTTTAGGGACACACAGACAGCATACACTGATAAAAGTTGAAAGTAAAGATCTTATATACATGTCTATGAAGCAAATATTAATCACAAGAGAACAAGTATAGCTGGCTATTATATTTCAAAAAATGAAAATTAATATAAAATTGTTTCTAAGAATAAAAAGTTGTATTATATAATATGCAAACATTATTAGACATATTTCTAATCTCTGAATAATTATTATTTACCATGAAGTAAAATGATACTAAGTTTGTTTTCATCAAAATTCTCTGAACATATAAAACAAAGATTGGGAGAATTACAGAAAGAAAAATACAAAAGTCATGGTAAAAGATTTCAACACCTCTCTATATTTGATACAACAAGCAGATAAAAATCATTATGACTACAGAAGATTATATAATATGTTAACAATGTTTTTCAAAGTGAACAAAGGACATTAACAGGAATTTCACAGAAGGGGAAATGACATATGGGAATATGTTTAACTTGAATAGAAATTAAAATGTAAATTAAAACAATAGTAAACTATCGTTTTATACTGACTGCAAAAAATTTCAGATAATATGTGAAGCAACTAGAACTTTCATATGCTGCAGAGTATGTAGGTAAGTCAAACTACTCTAAAGAAGTTGTCACTGGAAGTTGTGATTGGACATGTGCACACTTCACAGTCTAGCAGTTCCCCTTCTAGGAAAAGGTCTCTAGAGAAACTGTTGCGCATGTACCTCAGGAAACATCCCAGATATTTCTGTAACAGCATCGGTCACAATGGAAAAAACAGGAAACAACCCTAAAGACAATCAAAATTGAAGTGGATTAATGATGTGCAGTCCATGTATTCGGTGGAATATTATACAGCCAGGAATAAATTTGAATAACAGCTATAAGTATTAACATGGATGACCTAAGAGATTAGTGGTCAAAAGAACAAGTTATAGACTAATATATACTGTATGATTTCTTCTATATAATGCTTAAAAATATACAGAATTAAATAATCTATTGACTAGGAATGGATAGGAATTCATAGAGATGGCAAAGACTGCAATAGAAATCAAAGATGTGCCTACTACAAAATTCAAGAAGTGATTACCCCTGGGGAAGAGTGAGACACATTCAGGTTGCTTGGACAGGGTAGAGTCCTACTTCTTGGCCTAGGTGGTAGGTACACGGTTGCTCATTTTATTATTTTTCTTCAGTTTAATATATGTTTTCGTGTACTCCTGTGCACACATACTATCTTTTGTATATTGGAAAAGCCATAAATCATTGAAGCAACTGCAATTGAGAATATTTTGCAGCTCCAGCTGCACTAAGGATCTTTTTCATCTTTAGAGAAAACATCAAAATATATTTAATAGTCTTTACAAGGAATTTATAAAGCACAAGAATGCATGGAACCAAGAAAAAAAAAATCACACGTTTCTCATAGCTATGAAATCTCAACTAGACTATTTCAACCATGAATCAGCCAAGCAGACAACTAGGTAGGGAAAAAAGAATATTTTCACCCTCAGCAAGGATTCCTCACTGTTAGTTAAATGTTAAGTTTTTCCCCTGCAGGGTACAAGGAAAGAGGTCAAGTACTTTAAAAATAATCGAATAGTTTAACCACTGCTGCAGGGGCTTGTTAAGCAGCACCTGTCCATGGTGAGAAAGTGACACATTGTCTGGGACTGGTGCAAAAGCTGTCAACACATCAACAGTAATCGGTCACATAATGAGTTTCCCACTTTCCTCAAATCCTTGGGCAGAAGAACTTTCTTTTTTATCGTACAGAAAAAATAGACCTGTGGCAAAATAAGTAAATAAAGTTGCAATAATTAAATTAGAAATGAAATGCCCTTTTTAAATTGTTTTAACTGTTACATTCATCTTTCGATCTCATCGCCTGTGGATGTGAGGATTTGGGAGGATTGGCTGATTTTACAGAGTAAACCATCATTAGAGAATAAATTAATTATAGCTTCAAAGTAAGAGGCATTTTCCTGGGAGGATGAAATCTGTAACATATTGAGCTACTCTGATCCTCCGGGAAGAAGTGCTGCAAGGCAGTAGACTTTTCCTTAGCTTGTATATATACCCAGAGCTAGTTTTAATAGATGGTCGTAGAGTTAAAAATAATAATATTGAATAAATGGGACCTGATGAAATTAAAAAGCTTCTGCACAGCCAAGGAAACTATCATCAGAATGAATAGACACCCTACAGAATGGGAGGAAATGCTACAATTCGATAAAGGGATGATGACTAGAATCTATACAGAACTCAGGAAAATCAGCCAGAAAAGAAATCAAACAATCCCATTAAAAAGTGGGCAAAAGACATGAACAGAAACTTTTCAAAAGAAGATAGATAGTCTAATGGCCAAAAAACATATGAAAAAATGCTCAACTTCTCTAGTCATCAGGGAAATGCAAATCAAAACCACAATGAGAGATCATTTAACTCCAGTGAGAATGGATTTTATCAAAAAGTCCTAAAACAACAAATGTTGGTGTGGATGCAGAGAGATAGGAACACTCCTACACTGCTGGTGGGACTGCAAACTAGCACAACCTCTGTGGAAAGTAATATGGAGGTACCTCAAAGAACTAAGAATAGAACTACTATTTGGTCCAGCAATCCTGCTACTGGGCATCTACCCAAAGGGAAAAAAAAGACATTCTATAAAAAAGACACCTGCACTCCGATGTTCATAGCAGCACGATTCACAATTTCAAAGACGTGGAGACAATTCAAGTGTCCATCAACACAAGTGGGTTAATAAAATGTGGTATATGTATACCATGAAGTTCTATTCAGCCATGAAAAAATAATGAACTAATACCCCTTGTATTATCCTGGATGGTGCTGGAGCCCATTCTTCTAAGTGAAGTATCACAAGAATGGAAAAACAAGCACCACAAGTACTCACTACTAAATTGGTACTAATTGATCGGCACTTACGTGCACAGATGGAAGTAACATTCATAAGGTGTCGGGCAGGTGCAGGGGGGACGAGGGGATGGGTGAATTCACACTTAAGGGGTATGGTGCACGATGTCTGTGGATTGAGTGTGCTTATAGCTCTGACTTGGGCGGTGCAAAGGCAATATATGTAACCAAAGCGTTTGTACCCCTGTAATACTCTAAAATAATAACAATAATAATAATATTGAACGCAATTCAACTGCTTATTTCCAAAATAATCCTACCTTAATTTGATGCAATCCTTAATTTCTTTTGAATTTTAGAAGTTAAGGAATAATTTACTTTACACTGAACTCAGTATGGTTATATGTTTCAAGCTACATATATTGAGTTTAGGGCTATTCTACGGTATTTTAGCTCAAATGTTGCCTTTAGATATTTAATATACTGAAACCACAGCATTTTATTTTAACCTTTGCAAGACAACCATGCACTTCAGATCAATAATCAAATCTACAGTTTCCTCTATTTACATAGGGAACTGAAAAGTAAATGGTTTTAAAATATGCAACACTTATATTTGCATTTTATTATTTATAGCCTCTAAGATACGATTCTTGACTTGCAATCAGACCACGATAAAGAACAAGGACACAAAGTAAATCAGAAGTCTGAATTCAGAGAGAAAAGATTATAGCTGGATGAGATTTTTCTCATCAAAGCTAAATTAGTTATACTGTCAGATTTCCTTTTTTTATTTCAAAATAGTAAGGGGTACAAATGTTCTTGCTACACGGATGCCCCGTATAATGAATGCACAGTCGGGGCTTTCAGTGTGCTCATCACCTGAATAGTGTGCGTCGTACCCAATAGGTCAGTCTTTACCCCTCCTTACCTACCCTCTCCTCCTCCTTGGACTCAGATGACCTTTCCATCTCTTGTGCCCACATATGCCCATCAATTAGCTCCCATTATTAGAGAGCACCTGTTGTGTTTTTCTGTTCCTCAAATACTTTGCCTAGGATGATGGCCTCTGGTTCTATGCAGGTTGCTGCAAAAGACGTTATTTCATTTCTTTTTATGGCTAAGTAATACTCCGTAGTGTGTGTGTATATATATGTGTGTGTGTGTGTGTGTGTGTGTGTGTGTATATATCACATTTGGTTAATCCACTCACGAAGTGATGGGCACTTACATTGATCCCACACCTTTGAGATTGTGACTTGTGCTGCAGTAAACACCTGAGTGCAGGTGTGTGCATTATTCCTGGGGAACGCAGGCAGGACCAAATGCCCATGGCCCTGCACCTGCTGATGCCATCTAGGTAGCCTGGCTCAGCCACCCCCATCACAGCTGCTCTCTATAAAATATTTTTAATTAAAATATGTAGATTTTTTCTTAGCCATAATGCTATTGCACACTTAATAGACTACAGTATAATGTAAATATAACTTTTATGTGCAGTGAGAAACTGAAAAATTCATGTGACTTACTATTTTATTGCGATATTCACTTAATTGTAGCAGTGTAGAATGGAACCCACGATATTTCTGAGGTATGCCTGTGATTCCCTAAAAAACATCCGGTTAATATTAATAAGTGGTTTTGCTTATTTAAATTTTTCCCTATTCTTATACCTGTGCTGTTATCTTTCTGGGATACACTTCTGTGAGTGGAAGTTTAGAAGGCGACGATAGGAAGGTGCGACGTGCCAGGCTGTGCGCGTGAGCTCTGCTCCCCCACGGGCTGCAGGTGCTGGGCGTGCGTTTCGGCACCGCACAGATTCCTGGCGTAAAAGAGTTCTGGGTGATGGGAGAGTGAGGAAGCTGACATTCAGGTCACGCTTTTTGACAAGGCTGATGCCCTATTAGAAGTCTGGGTCCTTTGTCATCTTTGTTATTTCTGTTAATAACAACACACTGCGGCACTTCAGCTTCTTTAAAGACACGGTATCAGAAATACATCTTAGAGTCGCCGCAGCAGAAGGGGAGCCTGACATCTCGTTGACACAGCTGCTTCTTATCTTCTTAATAAATGGAATCATGTCTATGTCAGAAACTAAGGCGAAGTTATTTTTGCATTCTATTGTGATTTTATTTTTTCTTATATACAACCAGTTGTCCCAATCCCATACACTGAATAATCTATTATTATTAATATTAAGAAATTGCTTTTTACTCATACTGAATTTTACTCATCTATAGTTTGATTGAATGTTGTTATGATACTTAATTAATGCAAATCTCTTATCATGTTTCTTCCTTTAAAAATGTCTTACCTATTTTTACCCGTTATTCCTACCAGTATTCTTTGGAGTAGTTCAGTTGGAATTTGTATTGCAATTGTATTGTATTTATATTTATACTTAATTTTAAGATAAAATCTCTATTATATTTACTTTGCCTTCTAGAAAAAATATTTCTTCTTGCTAAATTCTTTTTTATGTTGCTCAGTGATCTCTCTCTTATAGCTTTCTTCATATTAGTCCTATACATTTCTCGTTAAACTTATTTACAGGTCTTTTAAAATATTTCCACGTTTATTACTGGCATCTTTTTAATTACATTTTCTAAGAGGTTATTGCTGCCACATAGGAAAGTTATTGATATTTTTAATAATTTTCAACCAGGAAACTCACATTTTTTAAACTATATTAATTTTTCAGGCCCTTGCCTGGAATGTTCCAGGCATACAATTATGTATCCTATAAGGATTGTCAAATTGTACAAATGCCTAAGCGCATTCAGTTAGACACAAGCATAATAAACCTATGGATTCAAACTCTAATCTTCCCTTATATATTTTAGTTTCAACGTTCCCTTCAGAAGGTGAAATAACATAGCAGTTTTACTGTAACAACAACAACAACAAAAAACTCATGCGTTTTAGATTTATACAGCTGAAATTTAGATTTATCATAACGACAAGGCGAGTTTCGTATAATGGCTAATAAAAGTCACTGACAAATAACTAAGTTTACACAAAGTCTTCTTTTTCAGTCTTCTCAGGGCCATTTTCACTCTTCTACGCTCCCATGTAAGCAAGGTGTATGTTTAAGAACAGTGGGATAGTTGTTAGGTCAAAGAGGTTTTCAGTAATCAAATTCTGAAAGCACCTTCCAATATTCAGGTATTTTAAATACCTTTATAAAATATAGAGTTATAAGAATCGTAATTCTGTTAATAATATCACTCCACGTTCACAAAAAAATTCATTCTGTCGTGCCCGGTTTTGGGACAGGTGTAGTCTTTGTTCAGTTAGCTGCTTGGCCACACACCGCCATACCAAGAGCGTCCGGACTCTCATAGGAGCACTGGTTGGTCGATTGGGAGTGATATTGATGGATTGCTCATCAAAGTTTTTGTGCCAGTTCTCCAGTTGATATTCTATGTGATTCTATGTCTCTTAAATTCTCTTTACTTGATTTTCGTTATACTTGAATTATAAATCATATTGGTGTTTCCACTGTATTTGTAGGAAAACAGTATTCTTAAAATTAAAATTTGTACCTTTGCATATCACGAATCCTCACTCCAGTTATGTAAATTGCCATAAATCATTGCCTACACCTCTGTTGTAAAACAGCACGAGATGCTCATACATCTTCCTACTCGCTACGAGACTGAGTTCCTCAGGGCAGAATGGGAGTCTTCAGATTTCTGGCACAGTAAGGACACATCATAGGCACTAAACGTCGGACTTTTTAAGGGAACAACAAGGCATGACACGCAAAGCAGAAGGAGATAATGGGGGAAGAAAAATGGTTTTATTCCCTGTTTTGTACTTTGCCCACATTTACTTTGGGATGTAAGGAATGAAAGAAAGCAGTGCCGTGCGGTGGTGTTAGGCAGAGAATGCGGCTGAACCTTCCGGACAGTTTGTGTACAGATCCCTGCAGAGGAGTCTGTGTGTTTTCAGTGAACAGCACAGGAAGCACATAAATATCTCAGAGGGGCCAATGACATGTGGAGGTCCTGACATATGTCCTAATATAAACAGTTCTCACGCTCCTCCAGGTGAGCATACGTGTCTTTGAGCTTTTGAACAGCGTCAACTTTTCTCAGATAAACTGTTCATGAAAGCAGTTGAAAATAATGGGAATCTTAGTCTTATAGCGTCTATCACAAATATCCAAATTTTAGTTATAGAATTAAGAGAAAACTGAAGAAATATATTTGTTAGATCTGGAAATCATGTCACCGGAGCTTATAAAGAAGCTCATTCTCAGATTCATTTTATAGAAATGAACACAATCATATCGCAGCTAAGACCAGCCTTTTTGACCATGCTTACCTTCACGGTAATAACTCACAGAAAGTATCTGAAGACACAGATGTGGGCTAGGTTAAAAAGAGAAATAGTGATTTGATCACAATATCCTGGTCAATTTTCTGAATTAGTATTTTAAATTGTTTCTTCCCATACTATATAATTGCCACATTCTCCTGCTAGTAAAACTGCTAGTGAGTTTTCCATGTTCCTTTGCATTTATTTTAGTTGTCTGAATATAGTATGATCAAATAATTGGAACAGTTATTTAAAAACACACAGAGAAGATTTCATTTTAATCCAGATTTCTCAGAGAATTATATTTGGTTTCCTTTCACTAGAACCCACAAGCCTCTCTCTAGAATAAATCAGTTTAAATATCATCAAATCAGCCACAGGCCACTGTGGCTTAATTAAATTTCAATATATGTCCATGCAAAAACAATATTTTCACATTATCTTTAAAAAGGTCCTGGTGAGGAGGTTTGTAATCTTAAATTAACTTTACTTCTTTTTCTGTTTACACTCTTGTGTGAATACGTCCCTTAAAGCAAACAGCAGATGTTGCTTTATGGAATAATTTTGCATAAATATGTTATTTTCATACAACAGTCAATAAATTCACTTCCTCATAGCAACATTCCACCTCAGGACGATGGAACCCATCCACTTTCTGCCAATATGAATATTTTTTATAATAAGTAAATGAATGAACCATGGAAGATTAAATTTAGATCTCAGGCGATCGCTGCAGCTCACTCACGGACTCACGACAGGTGCATGCCGCAAAAGAACTTTCAGCGACCCTAGAGAGCAGTTTGAACAAGGCCAACAGCCTTCGTTGGAAAGTAAATCTGCACTCAGTTGAGGAATAAATCTCATGACACAGGATAAGCATTTTAAGAATGTTTCATTATCAGTGCCATGTCTCTACGAAGCTAAACTACCTGAACATTTTTTTGTTTTTTCTCATGTTTTAGATGAAAACAAACTAATCTAGAAATACCTGCATGAGGTCATTTCCTATAATGGCGGGCTAGGAAATTGGGACTAACTCTTTGACTGGAAAGAAATGAAATTGCTGCATAAAATGTAAAAACATGATCTCAAAAGCATCGAGGAGCTAACTAACGAGATGGTAAGAAATTACCAGCCAGAAGGGAAGAAGTGAATTACTAGACCTGAAGGGCAAGTTTGGACCAGAGGACAAAGGGGTGCAAATGTTCTTGCTTCGCCGCTCTTGAGAACTTTGGACTATAGTTGGAGGGGGTTTATAGAACGAGGGGAACAGAAATCAAATTTCAGGATCTGCTCAAGGGGGGATTTAAAAGGAGACTGTCACGCTAAGCTGAGGCCACAGGGGCTACACCCCGGGGGTAAGTGCCACTAGAGTCAGGGTTAGCCACCCGAAGTTACGTCATCCGAGAGGCACAAAAACCCCAAGATGTTAATTTAACAAGATCCAAGATGTTTAGGCACTTAACATAAACCTGGAAAATCTTCCTCTAAAGCTTGGTTCTCAAACTGTAGCAGGCATCTGAATCGCATGGAGGGCTTATTGAAACATAGATCTCTGTACCCAACTCCAGGCTTTTTGATTCGGTAGTCTGAGATGAGGCCAAATAATTTACATTTCTACCAAATTCTCAACTGATGCTGATGATGCCAGTCCAGGGACCACACTTTGAGAACCACAGCTGTAAATGAATATATCTTTATCCTAAGTTATTTCTACAAGAAAAAAATTCCAAGGGTATTAAGGATCATATGATAAAACAATAAGCACTCAAGAAAATGGGTATACATGAACAAAAACATCGAAAGCAGAGCTGCAAAGACTTCAGATATTGGAATTTTCAGTCATAGATCATAAAAACCACTAAGCCAACTTTAACCACTATAGTGAAAAAAATTAAAATTAGGCTTAAAAATATCTTTAGAAAATAGGAAATTGTAAAACATGACATCACCGATTTGGAAAAAAAAACAGCAAATAGATATCCTATAATAGAAATGAAAAAGAAAGTAACTAAACAAACGGGATTAACAACAAAATTGATGAAGCTAAAGAGAAAATTAATGATCTCTTACAGGTCAGAAAAAGAATCTAGGTCAGACATCAGCAATCTATAGCCTACAGGCAAAATCTGGCCCACTGCTTAGTTTTGCAAATAAAGTTTTATTGGAATACAGTCATGCTCATTTGTTTATGGATTGTTTATGGCTTCCACAACCTGAACTGGGGTTAGGACAGTGACGCAGCTAGGAAGCAAAATTTGAAGCGACACTCTCAGGCTCTTGCAAGACCCTGCGAGTGCCAACTCTGCATATGTACCATCCTGAGAGTGAGCGTCTTCTTAACATTAATGCCCAGGGCACCTCCCCTGCCCAGTCCTAGTCTCGGCCTTGGGAGGGGCCATGAGAGGGCCTTTGAGGTGGTAAATTTGTGAGGCTGTACATTTTTCCTGTAATACTTACAATTTGTGTACTTTTCTGTATGTATGTGTTAGATTTCAATTTTTTAAAGAAATTCTCTTCTAAATAAGATCAAATAAGAAATAATAATAAAAGTTAGAAATATTTTAAACTCAATAATAGTAAAAAATACTACTTATAAAACAAGCGGAATGAAGTTAAGATAATACTTTAATGCATATATTAGAAAAATAGATAAGACAGATATAAGTGAACTGAGCATCTATGGTAAAGAGCAAAATATCTGATAATGTGACCATTACATTCCTTCAGAAAACTGTGCCCAAGTTACAGGTACAAGAATGTAACTTGGGCACAGTCTTCTGAAGGAATGTAAGAAGACCATAGCATAACAAAAGCTCATGTATCACTAACCCAGCTTCAACGCTGGTCAACATTTTGTGGGTATTTATCATATTTTTACCCACTCTCCTATAATTCTTCTTCAGGAAATTTTAAGTCAAAACCAGATATGTCATCTGATCTGTAAATGCATCCATATTCCATTTTAACAAATAAAAACAAATTTTTAACATCACCACCATGCTGCTATGTCCATACCAAATAAAAGCAGCAATAATTCTTTAATAACATCAATACTTGTTCAATTGCTCTTGATTATATCAGCATTTTTATACTTGTTTTCTTTGAACCAGGATGTAACTAAGGTCTACGCAGTGTATTTGATTGTTGAGCCTCTTAAATCTTCTCTGTTCTTTAGCAGCCCACTCCTTTTTATTGATTTATTTATTGTTAATGTCACTGATCTATTAGAGAAATCAAGTCATTTGCCCTGTGGAATGTCCCACATCGCAGATTTGGCTGATGGTGTCCTTGCAGTGTTGATAACTTTTTTTTTCTTTAGATGCCTTTTTTTTTCTTTTTGGAAGTATAAAAATTTAATTTCCAATCTTGGTATAATAGCGTCCATGTGCAGAAACTAATGCTTTTGTACGGCAGCATCAACCTGCTAGAGAAATGGTCCCCAACCTTTCTGGCACCAGGGACCAATTACATAGAAGACAATTTTTGCACGGACCGAGGAGGGGGAGATGGTTTCAGGATGATTCAAGTGCATTACATTTATTGTGCACTTTATTTCTATTATTATTACATTTTAATATATAATGAAATAGTTATACAACTCACCATAATGCAGAATCTCACGCCACCACTGATCTGACAGGAGGTGGAGTGCAGGTGGGATGTGAGCGGGTGGGGAGCAGCTGTAAACACAGATGAAGCTTCACTCTCTCACCCGCCACTCACCTCCTGCTGTGAGGCCAGGTTCCTAACAGGCCATGGACCGGTACTGGTCGGCAGCCGGGGGGTTGGAGACTGCAGTGCTAGAGTACACATGAAAACTCAATTAGTGTCCTAAAAGAAAGAAAAAAAAAAACGATTATTTTCAGAAACATTCATTCAGTTGACAACAGTAAGGTCCAAAGCATCTATTTGATGCAATAATAATTGCATTACTATATATCTAAATCTAATTACAGAAAAGGCTTAAAAGTTAATGGTCTTTTAACTCATTATTTTTAAGGTAATAAACTCTTTTCCAATTAACTATCATTTCTAAACTTTAAATCAATCTTCTCCCTGCACTCAGAAAAATCTCATTTGCAGCAGAAATCCCTTATTTCATAGAGCAGAGTTTCTCATCTGTGGACCACTTAATGTATCTTCGCTGCATACATAGGATACGCATTTAAATAAATTGAGAAACAAGATTATCACAAGTTCTTAAATAATGAAATAAACATATTTAAAATTAACAATATTATGACTATCTGTGTCAGTGAGATGGATAGTTTATTTGAAAATTTTCACTCATTTATATTAGGCTTAATAA
The DNA here is from genome assembly GCA_008086735.1 of Cheirogaleus medius. Lineage (NCBI taxonomy): Eukaryota > Metazoa > Chordata > Mammalia > Primates > Cheirogaleidae > Cheirogaleus > Cheirogaleus medius. The sequence goes on from VBSM01000483.1 coordinate 41,223,954, forward strand.
TGAATACTTTGAGTTAGATCCAATTGATTACTTCATTTACTCTTTATGACAAGCAAATCAGGAATTCTTAACTAACAAATATAAGTTATCTAAAATGCTGTTGGATGTTTTGTGTCTCTGCCTTATCCTTGATATTTTAATAAAACATGGACATAGAAATTATTGGGAGATTTCATATTGACCGTCATGTTCTGGATGCTAACAGGTGCTAAACAGGTTAGAGCAACACATTCAAAAGTATTGGAATAATCAGGTAGCGACACAGAGGTAAATAGATTTCTAATTATTTTTATTTGTATTATCAAAACTATTTCTTCATGTTTGTTACAGCATTTAAATCTAGTTTCTTTTCATCTATCAAAGAATATGTCATTCATTTATTTATCTGACAAGCAAAGAAGAAATTGGAAGGCTGAAAAAGAATCACATTCTTGTCAATTGAGCCATATACCCCAATTTGGGCTTCTCAAAAAATCCTGTTGTCTTGTTAATATTAACACCATGTTGCCACTAACATAATGTATTCAGACTATTCAAGTTACCAAATGTACTTTTGAAATATGTCTTAAAACAAAAGTGTCTGAAATCAGAGCTACAGACCTAAGACCTTAATCTTTTATTGGTGTTGTGAATCTTTAATTAAAAAATATATATATTTTCCCTCATTTGAAAAGCTGCCAGAAACAATTTCCCCTTGACAAGCAGTGTAGTTCAGAGGGAAAAATGAAGTCTTACCTTCATTTCTAACCTATAACTTTGCATAGCAGTCTCGAAAGGCAGATATTCAATGGTCATGGTACCCACATTCACACTGTTTCCTATTGAACATTAAATCAAAATTGGGTGTATTGCCAATTATTGGCTGAATAAAAATGATATTTGTTTGACGTTTACATGCATACTTTTTTATCTGCATATCTAAACCCTACTTGTGACAAACATAGTGATTGCTGCTTTTTATTAATCCAAAACACCTGTATCGAATCATGGATTAAAAACGGTTGTCCATGTCTCCATATACCAAGAGCAGGTATGCTCAGAACATTCCTTACCAGCTAAGCAAATTATTGACCTTCAGCACAGATCATTGCTCTTTCACGGTGCATTCCATGAATACTTACTTGATTTTATCTCTTTCACTGTCCTCTTCACATGCTTTGCTCCAGCCCTTTGGGTCTTTCTCTAGCACAGCCTTGCCAGCCACGGGAACTTTGCAAAAGGAGCTTGTCCCCCTATCCCACAGGAACAGAGGCACCGTCCTCTGTTCACCCGGCTGCTTCGTTCCTCTTGTCCAGATAGCAGTTAAAAGTCTCTCCTCAGTGAAATTTGTCTTAACTTCTCACTCAACCTATATTATACTCCTGGTCACTTACCGTCACGTCCAGAGGGGATATCAAACACAGTTTAATGACCTGTAAAGCAAGAGCGTCCGTCAGAAGGCGCACGCTGCACACAACAGGCCCGGCTGTACCAGTGCACAGCTACCGAACACCTACCCTGACGACACCACGCTCTTCTGTTCTCTCTAGAATGTTCTCACTGTGAGAAACTAATCTTGACCTGGCTGTGATTCGCCTCCTCCCACTGTGAGTGCACGTTCTATGGGAGCAGGCCTTTCTCCACCACTGTGTCCTCAGAGCCTAGATAACGTTTGCACACAACAGGTGTTAAATAAGGTCTGTGATACGCGCCTGGTTTTGCTCCGAACAGCACAACTCTGAACGATATCGCTATAGTGTTAGTCACTCATGTACCGTTGGCAATAGCACGTGGGAAAACATTAGTTTGTTCCCAGCCCAGGAAAAGCTCACCGAGCTTGCCAGACAGAGGGATCACTGAACTTGGCCTAAAAATGGGTGGTGCAAAAGCATCAGTGGCCCCACATCATTGTTTGACAGAGCCCCACAGACTAAGTTCTGACCAGCATAGACACCGTCCGCTCCACCAGGAACCACCCACACGCCATGGATCACGTGTTGATGTGTGAACACTTTTGTAGAGCAAACGATGACTTCGGGTCAATAAACGTCCGAATTTCCAATAGTGAAAAATTAGGGACTTTCCATCTAGTAAATTTTGCATTATTTTTTCCTATAAATGACCTCACAAGGGCTACAGTGTCACTAGACACTAGAGAATTTTCAGCTTCATTATAATCTTACGGGACTGCTGTATGTGCTGCCGGTTGGTTGTTGACCAAAGCGTCATCATGTGGTGCGTGACTGTACAATAGAGAGAAAGAAACCTGCAGGAGAGGCCTGGCTCTTGTCAAGGCCTGGTGGATGGCACAGTACACAGAGACGGTGTTATCAGGCATATGACTTGTCTATGCCTAGAAAAGTTGTTTTGCAATAGGCTGCCCCGCTCAGATCTTTATTAGAATCAAATGACTAGCTACAGACTAAAAATAATGAGATGAGGAAATTATAAGCAACATGTCCTACTGGAGCAAAACCTAGTTTAGCAAAAGTTACTGACACCATTTAGAATCGGTGACGCACAGAGCTACAGAAGCTCAAAGAAACAGTCAATAACTCTGAATCCAAAACTCGAGGAGCCTGCTATCCTCCCCGCTCCCACCTGCATTTGTACCTGGCCCTTAGAGAATAAGCTTCTTTAACCACTTCGGTATGGCACGAAGCCTCGCCCACAGCCGGCACCCACAGTCCGCACGGTAGTGTGTGCTGCGCATTGACGACGCATCCGTTTTGCTCTTGCGTGATGAGGAAAGCTTTAAAGCACTGACAGCTTGTTTTAGGCAGCTTTACTTGTAATGTAAATCAGAATAGGTGACATATACATATATGTTTTCATTACGTTATTTTTAAATGTTCACAATTTTATTTTGATAAATGAAAAATTAGAAAAGTCATATCACGGCTGCCGGCTAAAGTCACGGTGCGCGTTCATCTGTGGCTGTCGGCTCAAGTTGACGCTGGTACCAAAGTGGTTGATATATTTTCAAACTTTTATCGTGGAACATTTTAAACATATACAAAAGTAAGAGTAGTAAAATGAACACACGCATATACCCATTGCCCAGCTTTAGTAATGGTAATCATATAGCCAGGCTAGGCTGATGAGCATTAAGTTTCTTCTACATTTTGCTAGGACTCTATAAAGACTAAATGGAGTTGTAAAAAAGATGACAGAACTATTCAAGAGAATGGAAACTATTTTATGCCTACACATCAGCTTACCTGGACTGTAAAATATAACACCAAAGATTGCAGAAGCTTCTTTCAAATATACACAGAATTAACCATAATGAGAACATATTGAACAATTGCATTCCATCCTCACAAAATACCAATAAAATTACAGAAGCTTAAAATGCCCCCAAGAGGAAGTTTAGATAAGCTCAAAATAATTGTTGAATGTGTCATAATTTGACAGTGAAATGGTGTTCTATGGGAAGCTATTAATTTCCATCTGTGATGGTCATTAAAAATATTATTGATATCCATTTATCTTTGGGGCATGGAGCTGTCACTTAAGTATCTTTCTATTTTATTCATTTGCGTATTGAGTCAAGCTGCACTATGTGGAATTCAAGTAATTATACTGAATTCTAAATAATTTAATCAATTTTTAATGCAGAAATGTATTGACAGCTTTAATTTAGTGTTAGTACAGTTTATTTTCTGAGGAATTACATGCAACATGGTCAATGTGGTGTTATGTTTTTATGGGAAACGACCAGCAATCAGTAATTTTGTCTTTGTTATAATAAAGCTAATAAAAGATGCATCTGATTATTAAAATAACCTTAATAATCAGCTGAACCCTAGCTGATTTCCCCTGGGTCTGTACAAATGAAGAGCAGCTATTTGCTAGTTCCCGTCCTAACTCTCAACCCGGCTCCTTCACACTCAGGGGAATAGTAACTGAGATGTCGTGTGTTAACTGGCTCAGTAACCTGACTCAATATCACTTTTGTCATTTTCATGCAACTTTCTTTGATCTTCAGTCACTCTCAGATCAGCAAATTCTGCTTGACAAAAATTCTTCCAATATGCAAATACATATGTTGCTAAATCAACTCCTCCCACTTCCCATTTTTATCCAATTACTTGAAAACGTTTCACACCTCCCTCTCTTTAGACATTTTGTAAATTAAAGAAAAATAATCATCTCAATTTTGATTCATAAATGTCCAGTGGGGTGGTGGCGATCTACCTGTATCAAGAAAAAGGAAAGTTATGAGTTTTGAAGCAAAATTATATCTAGCAAGGAGCAAATGATATTAACCTCTAAAACCTTAACACTCTCCTGCTGTTCCCTTTAAGTTACTTTCATCTCCTTTACCACCCTTTAATAATTAATATGCTTTGCCTCACATGCCAGCAGGTAAGACAAATCTTTAATTAAAATATTTATTTATCTATCTATCAAATAATAAGGGCCAGGCATTGTGCTAAGCTAGGGGTATATAGTGGTAAACAAAACCAGGCATGGCCCCTGAACCCATGGAGCCTACAGACTGGCGCAGAAGAGAGAGATTAATCAAATATTCACTCTAATGGATACATAAACACAACCTGCGGTGAATGCTATAAAGTAACGAAACAGGGCTCTGGGAAAAAATATAAGCAAAGAGATCTGACCTGGACTTGTGGGTTAGGTAAGGAAAGCTTGAACTGAGGCCTGAGGGATAACTACCTCTTCGCTAGGAAAAGAGAAGGCTCACAGCTGTCTAGGAAAAGGGAGTTCGGGTGTGCACAGGCCAGGTGGGAACACGGAGGAAGGGCACCGTGCTGGAGGAGGGAGAGGCTGTGTGGAATCTTGTGGGAGGAAGCCGGTGGCGTGCTATACGGAAGCACTCCGGGTGTGGCAAAGATTTTGCTTGTCATCTTTAAAGCAATGAGAGTCCAATAAAGAGTTTTAATTGTGTGTGTGTGAGAGAGAGAGAGAGGGAGGGAGGGAGGGAGGGAGAGAGGAAGAGGGAGAGAGGGAGGGAGGTGTGCATGTGTAGAAAAGGGATGTGGATCACACCTGCGTTGCCAGACTACCATCATGGTTGCAAGTAGAGACATCCTGAACTTGTTTATTAATGTGTACTTTCTGTTTTGACACTAGCGTTACAAAATATGTTCTCTTTTGCCAATATAAAATTTTTATCTAGATTATGTGCAAAATTGGTTTATTTGGGCCAATCTACAAATCAAACCAAAGTTTTTTTTTTAATCATTATTTGCAAGGCACAGCACCATCCAAATACCAAATATCTTATGATAAGATGAGGAAAATAACCAGTGTTATCGGTACACCTGCTACTGCTTCAGGCTATTTCTTAGACATTTACGTATTCCTCACATTTTTTAACGTTTTTCCTTTAATGGGTGTATCTGACTCCTGCATGCAAAAATACAAGTATTGATTACTTTTTGAAAATTAGTATTTAATTGGTTCAAATAACTCTTGCATCCAAAAGAATAGCCTATTTTAAGACAAAGAAGACCAAAATTTATCATTTCACTATATTTCTAACAAAAAAGAAAACCATCAGTCTTCACTATGACTAGTTATAGATTTTATAAACACATAAGTGAATATACAATTAATTATCTACTCCGAATATTAATATTGCAAAGCTGTTTCCATAGAAACTTGGAAACTCGGAGCTGTAAGCTCCTAGGGAAAAAGGATGGCATTTTATTTATCTTACGATTTTGGAGTCCAATAATGAGTTTAGAGCACAGTAGATTCTTCATTAGTATTTGTTATTTTACTACATACAATGTTTTTCAAGTCTATTTTAGTAACAATTTCAGATTTTCTTGTTTAATGCCCAAAGCAAAGTTTTTCATTGAAAAATTACTTCTTAAAAAAGATCATTTGATATAGTCCCAGCTACTCGGGAGGCTGAAGCAGGAGGATCACTTGAGCCCAGGAGTCTGAGGTTGCTGTGAGCTAGGCTGACGCCACGGTACTCTAGCCCAGGGAACAAAAGTGAGACTCTGTCTCAAAAAAAAAAAAAAAAAAAAAAAAAAAAAAAAAAAAAAAAAAAAGATCATTTGAAATATATTTGATGACTCTATAGTCAAATACTTAAAAGTTAATATGCATTTAATATTCTTATTTATCTTAAAACATAATTGCACCTATTTAAATACAATGGACTAGATAGGTTTAATTAAATTTAATGACTTCATTACAGGAATGCCAAACACCCCAACCTGCCTGGGTCTGAGGGGTTTCCAAGGACGTGGGACTGTCAGTGCTAAAATAGGGAAAGTCCCAGGCAAACTGGGACATTGATTACTAAAATATTTCCATATGTAACTAAGGGTCAATTGCTCTTGATGTTTAATTGATACTCTTTGATTGCCTTTGTTGTGATTGTCCATTTGATTGTGAACTTTCTGAGAGAAAGTGAAACATTAACATTAATGAATGGCCTGCGGGATCCCCGTACTTATTCTTACAGATCACAGTTTGCTCACACTCCAATTTGGTACCAAGTTTTGTCCTGGTTACCTGAATTATTTGCATTTTCTTTTCTGCTTTACTAATAGTCATTGAAACAGGTGGTGAACTTGAATATTCCTTTGCATCAAACAAGTTTTAACAAATGCAGTTAATGCATCTACCTCTTAATTTACCAAATTCTCAATCTGATCTGAATTTGCGTCTTAGTAATTGTTGACATGAAGATATCTTATCATGCAACCAGCTAAGAAGACAAAATTTGTATATCTTCTCATGCCACTTTGAAAAAATATGTAAATGGAAACTCTTATTTATATACGTGGCTCTTAGAATCTACAGTGGTTGCTGAAACGAAGAGAGCAGCAATGCACTGAAACAAGACAGGAAAAAGAAGATAGCATATTTTCTCATCAATATAGTTAAAAAGAGAAACTGAAAATTTCCAGCTTGATTCAACATAAGGTTGGAGCTATGTGTAGTCAGAGGAAAACATGTAATTAGGGGGAGAGAGAGATTGGCTATATTTGGTGTTTTTAACGAAGTTTTTTATAGAGCAATTTAATGGCTTGCAATACACAAAGGCAGCATCCAATACAAACTTAGACTCGAGCCATTGAAATCTCTTTTTCTTCTTCTTTTTTGTTTTAAAGCAGCATTTGGAGTGCATTCCAGTCCTATACAGATGCACTGAATAAAATCAAAACAAACAATAAATTGTGTACTGTGTTTTCTAGGAACCACAACAAAAAAACATTTAAAATGAGGTCATCTTTTTTCACATGAAAATTAATCAGAATGAAAGAAGTGCTCTCAATGTAAAAGAGCGGCACATTCAGCCTTAGAACCTCTGATCTATGAGCGTCACAGGCACAGGTGACAGCGGACATGAGGTAGGTGGGCTCCTTGCGTGTCACTTTGTATACACTATTTGAAGAATGAGTGTGGTGTCAACATTTGTCACATTTAAATGCCAGATTGGTGTTGTCAAATGTGACTGAACTTTTCAACAAGGCAGAAGGATACTTACGGAGGGATTTAGAAAGCTGCAAATGCACGACTACGGAAGTTAATTACATATAATAAAATCTGTGCATGCAAATACCAGAGAAACTTGTGTTAAATTAAATCACTGGCAACTTTAAAGTTTATTTGTCTTTCTTCAGCATTCTGTTCCACCGGTGTGCTTCATGGGAATATATTAAGCAAGTTAAATGAGGAAATAATGTTATTCATAATGCCCCTTTAGAGCATTTAAACTGTTAAAATGCTATGTGTTGCTCCAAGTGGAGTCTCATCGGTATGTTGAATGTTACATTTTGCCAAAAACTCTATAGTCTATGCACTAGAAGGTATCACAACTTAAATTTTGAAGCTTATATTCCACATATCAAAACAATTCAATCAGCTCAATTAAAAATTGTAATTAAAATGTAATTAAGTTCTTTGATAACTATGCCCCAGAATAGACAGAGTTTGTTCAATACCCAGGAAGCTAAAATTTAAATAACAGTTTCTGGGTATTTTTGAGAATGAATAGAAAACTCAAAACAAAAATTGTAAGTACAAAAATAAATCAAACACAGTTGATGAGCTACTCTTAATGGTTTATCTTCTACTCAATCATAAAATCATAATCCTAGCCATGAGTATAATAAGAAATGTAGACATGATGGTAAAAGAAAAAGATGTATTAAAATGTCAATAACAAAGTTTTGAAAAAATGAGGAATGTCATAAAAATATTGGCTTACGATTATATAGACAAAATAATTTAAGCGATTATCTACTAGTGAGCGAAAATATAAGGAAAGACTCATGTCATCTAACATGGATCTTGTGTGTGTCCTTTGGAAAATCGCAGTTTGGAAGCACCTAACCCTCAAAAAAAGATGAGTTGGGAGAGTTACCGGGAAGATATGTTATTTAAAACCACAGTTTCTTTTTAGCTAATCATCATTTTGTGAAAAGTGAGTGAAAGAAAACAGAAACATCCACTCATGTAAAAGAGCCGTGGAAATCCTGACGGGTGGCTGAAGAAGAAAATTCCCTTATTTACAGTTAACCAGGAACCCAGAGATTATGGGGGGATTTTCAAAGCAGCATAAAAACAGGCACTGGAAGTTTAGCAAAACCAACAGAAGGCATTGGAATCTTCCTAAAGTGATCCGAATACTCTGAAATTGGTAGATGAGTGACCTTGCTATGTTAAAGGATTCATGGAACATCATCATTTGACACAGAAGAAATCTTCCTATTGTTTTATCTGAATTATACAGGACAGACATCATGTATTAGCATTATTATACCCGATAAATTTTTCAATAAAACTGATAAGCTTAGGCAAAATACATTGTTTGTTAATATTGTTAATTGGTATCATCAGCTTAATTTTAATAAAAGAAAGCATGTAATGAGAGTTTTAGTTAATATAGGTGTGATTATAATATAACTTTGCAATTTGTGAGAACATGAAGCAATTTTGATTAACATGAGAAGTTTCTGCGTCCATCTGTTATTATACTCTATGGAAAAAGCCCAGCACTTGGCCAATATAGCTTAATTGCCACCATATCCTCTGATATATATTTATCAATGCATTTGACAAAGGGTTTCAGAAGGTTTTTCTTTCTGCAACATATTAGGTTATTAAGTATGGAATGTCTAATTTCCTTAGGTACAAAGTGGTATCTCTGACATTTCACTTTGACACTTCTTGGGTTTTTTATGATTTTTTTTTATTGTGAAGTTACAGCCTCATTCTTCCAAATGCTTGTTTTGGCTTGTGACTCTCCTAAAAAAAATTTTTAGAGCAATTTTTGTGAAATCATGGATAAGTCAAAAATTTGTGTTATTTTTGAATAAGAGTTCCATCGTGGAACCAATGCAGTACAGACAGCTCAAAATATCAACAAAATGTTTGGGAAGGATGTTGCTAATGAACGCATAGTACATCGATGGCTTGAGAAGTTCTGTTCTGGTGATTTTAATCTTGAAAATGAGCCATGTGGGTGACCTGAAATGAAGGTGGATAATGATGAGCTCAAAGCTGTAGTGGAAGCGAATCCACCTCAACCTATGTGTGAATTAGCAGCAAGATTTGATGTTAACATTCTAACAATATTGGACCATTTGAAACAAATCAGCAAGGTAAAGAAGCTGTATAAATGGGTACCACATGAATTAAATGAGCATCAGAACAGAAATCATCTGGAAGCTTGCCTTTCTTTGCTGTCATGACATAAAGGTGAACCACTTCTACACCATATTGTTACGAGTGACGAAAAATGTATTCTTTTTGATAATCGCAAGCATTCCGCACACTGGTTGGATAAAGATGAAGTGTTGAGACACAATCCAAAGCCAAATATTCATCAAAAAAAGCTAATGGTGTCTGTCTGGTGGTCCAGCACTGGTATTATCCACTACAGCTTCATGAAGCCTGGTCAGTTGACTATAGTGGATGTCTACTGCAACCAGTTGGATGAAATAATGAGGATGCTTGTGATTAAGCAGCCAAGAATGGTCATTAGAGACAGGCCAATCATCTTGCAAGACCACATGTCACAAAAAAAAAAAAAAATGCTGCTGAAATTACAGAAGCTGGACTTGGAAACTGTCATCCACCATCTTCACCAGAACTTGCACCAACTGACTCCCACTTCTTCCAGGTTTTGGACAACTGCTTGCAAGGAAAAATATTCAATTCTCAACAAGTTGCTCTCTAATTGTTAATTAAATTCTGTTGATGTTGTTGAGTTCTTCCATATCCTGCTGATTTTCTGCTTAGATGTTCTATCAATTGTTGAAAGAAGAATATTGAAGTCTCCACCTGTAATTGTGGATTTGTCCATTTCTCTTTTCAATTCTACCAGGTTTTGCTTCACATTTTGTAGCTCTGTCGCTTGGTGCATACATATTAAGGATTACTGTGTTTTCCTGGTGGAGTGACACTTTTATCACTATATAATATCTATCTCTTGTGACTTTCTTACTTCAAGTCTACTTTATCTAATATTAATATTGCTACTCCTACCCCTGTTTTTGATTAATGATTGTGTGATATATTTTTTTCTATTATTTTACTTGCAATTTGCCTATATTATTACAATTGAAGTTAGTTTCTTATAGACAGAATATAGTTGGGTCATGTTTTTTAATTCACTTTACTAATCTTTGTCTTTAATTGGTGAATTTATATCATTTACACTTAATGTAATGATATTTTGGGGCTTAAGTCTGTCCTTTTTGTTTAACATTTGTTCTGTTTTTTTATTTCTCTCTTTTCTTTTCCCTGCCTACCTGTGAATTACTTGAATATATTTTATAATTCTATTTTAATTTACTTTTGAATTCATCTCTTTGTATAGCTTTTTCATGGTTGCCATAAGTATTGCATTACATATACATAATTTATCCTAGTCTACTTATATCATCATTTTACCAGTTAAGTGAGGTGTAAAAAATTTACCTTCCTTTAATTTTTCCATTCATGAAATCGTTAAATTCTTATGTTTATAAAATCACTGCTTTAAGTGTTTCTTTTCTAATACAATTTTAGAACCACATCTAATAGTACTATAATTTTTTCTTCAATCACCAAACATAATTTTAAAAACTAAAGAAGAGGAAAATAAGTTGTATTTATATTTTCTTTACCATGTTTGTTTCTTTTATCCTGATGTTCCAGTGTTTTTGCTTTCATTGTTTTCTTTCTTTCTTTAGTCATTATTTTAGTTTAGTTCTGCCTACTACAAATTCCCTTAGTTTTTTTCCATCTGAAAATGTCTTGATTCCTGAGAGAGATTTTCACTGGATATAGAATTTTTCACATTCTTTTCTTTCAGCACATGAAAAATGTTATGTCACGTCCCTCTAGTCTTTATGGTTCCTAATGAGAAATCTCTTGTCATTCAAACTGTTTTTCCACTGTATGTAAGGCATTGTTTCTCTCTCACTGCTTTTAAGACTTTTTTTCCTTAGTTTTCAGAAGTCTTACTCTATGTTTTGCTGTGGATTTATTTGAGTTTATACTGTTTGGAGTTTGCAGCTTCTTGAAACTTTTGGTTTATAGTTTTTGCCAAATTTGAGAAGTTTTCAGCCATTATTTTTCAAGTGCTCTTTTAGCCCTGCCCCCTTTTGCTTCTCTTTCTAGGACTCTAGTGACACAAAAGTTAGATTTGTTGTTATAGTCCCAGCGTGCCTGAGGTTCTATCCATTGTTTTTAAACTTCCCCCTCACCCTCGTTGCTCATATTGTGTAATTTCTATCGTTCTATCTTCCAGTTCCCATAAATCCTTCACCTGTTTCCTCCATTCTGCTGTTCAACCAATTGTTTCAGGTTTTTAAAAATTTTTTTAATGTACTTTTTGGTTGTAAAATTTCCATTTGGTTCTTCTTTAAATCTTCTATTTCTTTGCTGAGGCTATTTTTTTATTTGTTTTAAGTGTGCTCATAATTGCTACTTGAAGTTCTTTAATGATGACTTCTTTAAAACCTTTATCAAATAACTCCAACATCCCTGTGTTCTTTTTTTTTTTTTTGAGACAGAGTCTCACTCTGTTGCCCCGGCTAGAGTGCCGTGGCATCAGTCTCGCTCACAGCAACCTCAAACTCCTGGGCTCAGGCGATCCTTCTGCCTCAGCCTCCCGAGTAGCTGGGACTACAGGCATGCGCCACCATGCCCGGCTAATTTTTTCTATATTTTAGTTGGCCAATTAATTTCTTTCTATTTTTTAGTAGAGATGGGGTCTCGCTCTTGCTCAGGCTGGTTTCGAACTCCTGAGCTCAAACGATCCGCCCACCTCGGCCTCCCAGAGAGCTAGGATTATAGGCCTGAGCCACCGCGCCCGGCCCCTGTTTTCTTAATGTTGTATCTATTGATTATCTTTCTAAACTCAATTTGAGGTCTTCCTGATTCTTGGAATAATGAGTGGTTTTTCTTTATCAAAACCTGGACATTTGGGGCACTATGTTATCATATTTTGGATCTTGTTTAAACCTTCTATTTTATCTGGCTTTCTCTGATACCACTGTGGCAGGTGAAAAGATGATGCCATGACATTGCTTCCAAGTGAGGGTAGAAGTTCAGGTTCCCAACTTGTCCTCCACTGGTAACCAAGGGAAGGGGCTCCTCATTGCCACTGCCCGAAGGTGAGAACTTCAGCTACTCGCTAGGCCTCCACTGACAACTCCCTGGCTGGGAGGGTTAGGAATAACATTGCCTGTCCACACAGCCTCCACTCACCCTGCAAGGGAGGAGGATGTTGCTTCATTACTGCTGGTTGTAGTGAGAGCCCTGACTTTCCACTACCCCTGTATGACACCGCCCCAGAATAGAGGCGAAGTGTTACCTCATTACTGCCCTGTATGGGGGAGGTCCAGCCCCCCCCAGTGGTCCCTCATGACACTACAGTGGGAGGGGGCTGTCACTGCCCTGTGGGTAAGAAAGCCCCCATCACGGCCCTATGGAGAAGAAAGTCCCTGCTCCCTGCCTTCTCTGACACCAGGCCAGCAGGTGGGCCAGGGCACCTCATCACAGCCCAGTGAGGGTGGCTGTCTAGGCTACCACTCAGCCTTGATGCCACAGGTGGGCTGCAGCATCCGTCGTGTTATCTATAGTGTTTGGTTAAAGTAGAGTGATTATTGTTTAGAAGATTTTTGTCCGGCAAGGCCACCGATCTCTGCCCCGTTGGCTGGAGGGAGCAGGTGTATGCTGAGGCCCCCCTGGGCTGCCAGGGCCACATCTGGGGCCCATGTGGCAGAAAGAAAACCCGGAGAGAGAACTACCAAGCTGTTGCTTAGGTCCTAAGGTCCCCTGAGGGTTTGCATTATTCTTTCCACCTCTCAGTTTTCTTATGTTTGTTTCATATATATGTCATCCAGAATCTTTAGGCGTATTTAATAGGAGGAATAAGGAAAAGTATGTATCTACTTCATCTTTGCAAAAGTGGAGGTCTTTTCTGCATTGCCCTTCAATGCACTCATTCCACTGTTTCCTGTGTTAGAACATATTGATGATTCTCTCTTATAAAAATGAAGAATAATTATTTTTAAATACATTCTATTCTGGGATTTTAAATTTTGAATCCTTATCATCACCTCATTCAACTGACAGAAACTGAGTTCTTAGAATACAGTATATGATACGCAAATCTCATGACCTGTGCTGTGGTTCAGGAGTCCAGAACACTTCTAGGAAGTAAGTGCTGCAGTCGGTGATTTCTTCTGTATATTCTTTTCCTATGCTAAGGCCCTTTGCAAAATTGTCACACGAGGTTTTCTATATTTTCCATAAGCTTTGAGGGGTTGTAAAACTATATTGTATGTTTTATATCAGCTTTCTTCTCAGAAAATGGGATACCCTTTCTGCCCTCTTTCTTGTACAGGAAAAAAAAGACTGACAAATTTTAAATTGAAGTCATATAAGCCATGAAAATTCATCTCAAAAAATTTACTCGGAGGTCACAAACCCCTTGTGGCATAAATGGCAATATAAAGAGAGCAATTTAACAGATCTGAGACATGCTGAAATCTTCCTTCAAAAGGAGCTCAAAAACATTGTAAGAGATAGCCCAGATTTAATTGGCAAGTGCTTGAGGGCTGCTCTTTGAGATAGGCTTTCCTTCAGATCTGATAAGAAGTGGGAGCATTTGTAAAACACCCCTTTGAAAAATAAGGTGTTAAGATTAGGTCGCAAAACTATTAAATGGTTTCCCTTTGTTATGCCCTGCTAGCTCATAAAAGGTTGAAATAGTGAATTTAGAAAGCAGGTGACCTGACAGAATATCCCTAAGACTGGGATCAGGACAGAGCAAGGGA